>JAQIXA010000459.1:0-42961 GCA_034699045.1 Nanhermannia cf. coronata Gr-Ori-00579
TTTTGACAATGTAAAAATACGTAGTATTTTTTCACCCTATGGTTTTTTGCATTGTCAAAAATTGCACTATGTAAGTATAATATCTGCACGGTTCCGGCAACAAAAGTCGGCCATCATGATTTTTGACTATTTCAAACGTCCCAATAATACCTATATAGCACATGATTCATAAAAATTGATAAATATTCAAAAATATACCTTTCCTTGTCTTATTATTGTTTATTTGAGTTTATTTGAGTTTGAGTTGAGTAGGTTTTTCGACTTTTGGGGGTTATAAAATAAAGTAAGGTTGGGGTATGTATAATGTAAGGAGGCCACTGCGATGCTTTCTAGTAGCAGAAACCTAGCTTGAACAACTTCGATTTTGGTAAATAGCCGGCTGCGAAGAAAGTGCGGGGTTGGATTGCGGTTCAAAAAAAATGTAAAAATTTCTTGTTGTTTTTGCTGCTTTTGGTATGAGGTTGGCTATTCTATCTCTTTTTCTGTCATATTGGGCTTTTTGATCAATTGCCATCTCATCATAGTTAATAATACAAATCTTTTCATAATCTTTCATTAGTCGTCCTCTTCCCTCCATCAGATTCAAGACACTTTTAATAATTCCTTCTTCAAAATCCAATTTATTTCCCCAGTTATTTAAAGTTGAGAGTGCTGGTAAGGGAATTTTCCACGTGGATCGAACTAAATTGTATGCTTTCTTTCCTAGTATTCGTAGGGTAAATGACTTCACTATGTCCTTCATTTTCCATCTAATCTGTTTAGCACCACTAAGCAATTCTAGTTGACCACTTGAGAATACGTTTTCATAAGAAACTTCGGTATTAACCTTCTGTATTAATTTTGATTTGCTTGATATCTTCCTCAAGGGCGTACGCTCTTCCAGCGCTCGCTTGGCTATCGTATTCTTTTTTGACAATTCTTCTTCTTTTTCAACTAAAATCATAAACATAAATAATATTTAAGTATACATATACTAGTAATGTAGTGTTGTATGTTGTAAAATAATAGTAATATGAATACCTCCCGAAAACTCGATGTTTGTTTTAGCAGAGCCAAGGTCACAAGCGATATTATCTATCTCAATCTGATGCTCTGTTAAAATTAAATTAAATTGGTGTAATTTAATACCAGTTTATAATAATTTACTTTTTGACTTTGATACCTGTTGGACCTTTGACGGTGATTGTTGCATAATCATGATCATGGTAAATTTCCCTCAACACAGCTGCATTATCTGTTATAAAATGTTAAAAAACAATTTGAATCATTAGGTTCTTATTATTGTATTGTGTCAATTATATCTTTTAATTATGTAATGTATAAATAAGTATACATGATATAATAATATATTATAATAATAGAAAATAGTTAATTAAAACACTTACAAACTAAACGTTCATTATCTTCTAGCGGTCGCTTGTTTTTATCACGGTGTACACCGGAGCCCATATCCGGTGATATAGAATTTAATGGTACTAGATTAAAATTAAAAGAACACAATTAGATAAGATAGGAAATAGATTTAGATAAAACAATACTTATAATGCATACGAGTATTATGTTATACACTCACCTTGATATGCAAGTAGAGTATTTTTTATACTTTTTAATTCTGTTTGAAATTTGATAATCTTCTCAATTATTATATTGCAATTTTCGACCTTTTTAAAACACCTGACACAGCACCTAATAATTGATTGACCTGATGCAACTTTATTATCATTTAGAAAGGACTTGAGTAATGCCTCTTCTTCTTTTTTAAATACTTTCTTTGGTCTGCCTAGATCCATAGGGTTAATGCAGAATTGGCAGTACCTATATTTTATAAAATTGATAATAAAATGATGAGGTTTAAACCTAAACTTAAACCAAATTCAAACATTAAATCTATGACCATAATAGTCCATACTTACTCAGCCAGTTCCATTTTCGAATTCTTGGTTGAATTTCTTATCTCGTTGCGCTCGCTTCGATCTTCAACAGTACTGTTGTCAATTGGAACTTGGGGTTGACGAGTTTTGAAGACGGATGGTATGGTCCCAGGCTTGAGTTCACCATTTGGGTAGTAATCGGTTGACAAGAAATGTTCAGAACAAATACGAGCATTTTTATAATTGAAATCATCTGCTCTTTTACTTTTTATTAACCATAACTTTGCAATTGAGCTAACACTTGGATACCTATGATACTGAATACCACTATTATTTTTTCCTTTAAACCAGTTTTTACAATCTGCTACACTACAATTAGACATAATTAGCTAATTCTAATTAATAATTATACACACATTTTATTCCAACTTGTATCTATTTGTATCACAAAAAAGTAGAATAAAATACGAACTGCAATCCAAGCCCGCACTTATTTTATTTAGTCTACTAGTCTCATATCGCCTCTAAAAATGAAGTTATCTATCCTATATAATTTACCTATCCTTAAGGGTAAACAAAGGACTTTTGAATTTCAAATATCACGTGAGAAATAAATAGGTGTCTATATAAATTACATTAATAACTTGAGCGTATTTGTTCAAAATAAGTTTTAATTAATTACCCTAACCCTAATTGTATGTATGATGGTCATAGGGAAAGCATACCGTAGTTTCTTTACCTACATATTGATATTTAAATATTTATTTTACCATATCCAATTTCTTTTGAGACTCCATAATCTTTGCAACTAAGTCTGAACGAATTTTCTCCATTGCATTAATTTTTTTGACAAAGGTCTTGACATCGCTCACAGCCGCAGGGTCGAACCGTTCTCGAGTTACTATGAGGTCTTGGTCCGTAATATCTTTGTTAAAAACATCATACTTTGCTAAGAAACTCTCCATGGCGGTTACTGTGATCCACGTCCATTTAGTTTGGAGTTCTATAGCATCGGGAGCTGCCGCATGATTTAATCCTAGTAACTGAAAGCAGAAAAGAATTTTATGTTTTATTAGTTATACCAACAGTTCAACTTCTGTATCTCTCTATAAAGTATCTCTCTATGAGGTACTTTTAATAGAAAAATCTTTTTTATAGAATAAAGCTAAAAATTCCTTTGAGGTAGGCCCTACATGCTAAACTTGTTCTTTATAAAAGGTTTTATTTATTTATTCGCCCACCTGCCCAATATCTTAAGTACCTTATAGAGGGGTAACTAATAGAAGTTAACTCAAGATTAGTTAAGCATTAAAATGTCAGTTAAGTACCTTCACCATCACTACGCCTCCTTTCATAATTTCATCTTCATCTAGGTGGCCATCATTTTGGTTGAAGAGCTCCTGTGTACTTTGGTAGTGTTTATCATAATACGTCTCGAAATTGCTCAATTTTGTGTCTACATTTTCGAGCTAATATAAAAAAGAAATTTTTAAAAATATTTTAGTGAAAATCGGATTTTGGGCAACAATAAAAATTTTGGGTTGTGGCAAAAAAAAATGATTACTAATTACAGTATAGATAAGGTGTCCCACAAAGTATAGCAAATACTCTTGTCAAATATGAAATTTTAAATTGCATTTATCCTTGTTTAATAAATGGCATATGACGGACGAGGACGAGATATAATGGACAAATTTTAAAATAGAAAACTAATATGTAATCTTTATGGTACAAAATTATATTTTGATACATATTTTGTAAAAGATAAACATACCTAGCCAAATTTTTAAAGAGAAAAAACTTACACAAATTTTGAAATTAGCCAGTTCTTTAAGAAGTGAATTTCCAGAGTCATAAACCTCATTAACTGTCACCGAGAGTTTTTGCTGACCCTGATGAGTTACCAATCTTTTATTTTGACGACTTTTTTTCAAATTTAAACCCGGCATAATGTTCATGAAAAGTTTAGTAGATTTATCCTTATCATCCTCATCTTGCTTTTCACCACCAACTTTCTTCGGTTTTTTTCTGTGTCTGTTTCTCTTTTTCTTTTTTTCGTCAATATGAACTGTAATTTCAATATTCGGGTCAGGAGTATTACTAATAGTAGTTGTAGTAGCAGTAGAAATAGAAACAGCAGAAATACTTTTAGCAATTTCATTAATTTTTGTTTCAATATCCAATAAAGGCTTAACAATTTGAATTTTAACATCAGTAGTCTGGACTTTTTGCTGATGTTCATTTTGCCCATTTAGTTGACCTTCATTTTTGACCACAAACCCATCATTTTTGCTCATTATAGGGGATCCTTCATTTGATCCACTGGATCTATCTGGCTCCTGGCTGGTTTTTGACGACGACGACTTGTCTTTACCATCATTCGCTTCTTCGCCTTTCTTTTCACGAGCCTGAAGATTTCGAATATGTTTAAGCAGTTTCAATTGAATACCCATTTTTCCAGGTAGTAATGTTGCCAGTTCTTGTCCATCAAGCATAAGGAAGGCCTTTTTGTCAATTTCTTTGTCTAAATAAAAATTTTAAAAACCATTTATTAATACCCTAACTCCTAACCATAGTTTATGTTTTAAGTAGGTAAATGTCAAGTACATTTTATAAATTAGCTGTTACCTTTAAATAATTTATGTAAGCTTTCAAAGCCAATCAATTTCAGCTGGTCCTTCACAAATGTACATTCAACAAGAGTTGAAGTAGCCATAACTAAGACTAAATGCTTAGTTCTCTACCACCAACACCACCAAATTAACTGCAAAAATGAAAACAAAAAAGAGATATAATAGCTTAGTTTCTTTTTAAACCTAAATCAAAACAAATTAAGGCTAGCATTACAATACAAATCGAGCACCATGAATCATAATATTATTATCATAATATAATTTATAACAGTCATCATCATATATTATTATATACATTACCTATATTATAAGGATTTAAGGTATGTTTATGTACTTTCAATAAATAGTTTAATTTTAATTTAATTGTCAATTTCATTTTTATGTTCTCAAAAAATACAAATTAAAAAAGCCTTCATTTCATACTCATGACTTTCATCTGATGCATAGTATAAATAGTGCATAATAATTAATAACAATAATTAGCATTTGGTTTGGCATTGATAATGGGCAAAACTTCACAATAGGGGATTTTCTAATTTTGACAATCTAAAGGTGGTACATGACTAATTGACATCCCCTGAGTCCGAATCTGAAGTCAGATCGCGGCGGTCACCCTCAGGTCAAAAGTTACAGGTCAAAGGTCATCTTTTAAAATAGTAAAAATTCAATAACTCCGGTTCTATAATACCTAGAGACAAATCTAAAACATAATTGGAAAGGTCTCAACGAGTACTGCAAGATTGCCTAGGTCAATGACTCCGAAAGTCAAAGGTCAAGGTTCAAAAAATTAAAAACTCAAAAAATTCAAAATACTGAATGAGATATACTTTTTCGCCACAAACCTAACCTAACCTAACCTATAGCAATCATAACCCCTCAATGTTATCACAGGAACCGCGCTGGTCACTTGGGAGGTGGCTAAATTCACATTAGGGTCAAAATGTAATACTTTATGCACAGGTCGCTTCGCGACCTGGTTAGTGGTCGTAAATTCGACTGATGTTGAGTTTTTTAGTTCATATTTTGCTTGATTCTACCTTATTTTCTAATTTTTTGGATTTTTCAAGTTTTTAATTTTTTGACCCTTGACCTTTGACCTTCAGGGTCAATGACTTAGGTCATCTTGTAGTACTCGTTGAGACCTTTCCAGTGATATTTTAGATTAGTCTCTAACTTCTATAGAAGCTGAGATATGAATTTTTTAAGATTAGATATGTCAAAGTTCAATGGCCTGTAACTTTTGACCTGAGGGTGACCGCCGCGATCTGACTTCAGATTCGGACTCAGGGGATGTCAATTAGTCATACACCACCTTTAGATTGTCAAAATTCGAAAATAACCTATTGTGAACTTTTGCCATTCATTATTTTGTAATTGAAATAAAATCTTGTGCCTTATAAATTATGGTTTAGATTATTTTTGAGGTTTTTGTCAAAATGGAATCGAAAACTGAGAGTATATGTCAAAAGGACTTTAATTTCGAACTGAAGGCGAAGGACACGACCTTTAAGCTCGAAATCCCCATCAATATCCCCTTTGAGGAATTAAGGGTTCGAGAATATGCTCAAAGAATTATGACTTCATTTGATCTTCCTATATTTTTAGAAAATGGTAATTCGATTCATTTATTTCAGCCCAGAAAAACCAGAATTTTGTATCAATATTATGCATGTTCAGACCGAATTCTATTAAAATATTTACCTTACTAATCCTAAGTACATTTAATACATGCATGGCCTTATTCTTATTATTCTAATCAAGAAATTTTTTGTTTTTTAGAAATCGAATTAAAATTAAAAATCTTTGTTGAAAGGGAGAATTTCGATTATAACATGAAGATTATCGAGGATAATATTGAATCTGGAAATGGTGAAAGAAATAGCAAAGAGTGGGAGAAATCATTTCGTGAGGTAGAAAAGTTATAGCTTATTAAATTGTTATGATTTTTTCATCTTATTCTCATCTTTTTTATTTATTTTAGGAAGCTTTGAAATATAGTCCACCTGAAACTGTTGGTGATGATGAAGTTTTTGCTGAAGCTTACCACTCGTTGGTCCATTCGCCTCTTTTGGGAACTTTATTGAGGAAGGAGAGTGCTTTAAATTCTTCGATAAGAGAATTCCATCGGTTGAAAAACGAAGAAATATTCTCATTAAATGAAAGGTAATCATGTATTATCATTATCTTCATTTCATGCATGTATCAAGGATGAAGCCCAAATTCAGACTTTAAACTAGGCTTTATTAATCAACTCACTAGAATTTGATTATAAATTGTGCAAGCAAAGCGTTGAACACTTCTCAAGTCACCCCATTTTTCAGGGTCAAAGGCCAATTTTCTGGTTAAATGGACGTCAAATTCGGAATCTCCGTCATCGATTACCCCTTATAGCCACTTAAACCTCATTTTTGATTTTCCCCATTTGATTAACATGGGGAACCCTTAAAGCGTCCCCATGACCCCAAGGGGTGGGGCAATCTGAAATTTTTTCGAGCATGCACAACTAGACCCTATAAGGGTCATTCATACCAAATTTGGTCAAGATCGGTCAAGTAGTTTTCCGAGTTATCCCTTAACAAACATACAGACAGACTAACAAATAACAAAGTGCAAGCAAAGTTGAATAGTAAGTACTCGCTTCGCTCGCACATTTATAAATTAAAATCTAAACTCTAGTTCTTTTTTTGAAAATCTATTACCATAAATAATGTTTATACTTTCTTAATTTTTATAGACAAAATGTTGAAATGTCAAATGCGATATCATCACTTACAACTAATGAGATCAATAGACTGGCTGCTATGCATTTTGAAAAAGCTCATATGGTTCGAACAAAATGGCAAAGTATCATTGAAAGTGAGAACTTGAAGCAAAAGAATGATTATAGAAATTGGATTATGAAAACCTACCAAGATTATTATATTTCAGAAGAATTACAACAACAATCAGGTTCAACATCAGGAGAAAAAACCACAAAAGCTGGTAAGAAAAAATTGTCTGTTCGATTTGATGAAACTCTCATGATATCATATGGAAATGAAGAGAAGGAGGAAACTACAGATAATAATACCCTACAAGAAAGTTTTACAATCCATTTAGGATCACAAATGAAGCAAACATACAATATCCGTCTTTTTTGCTCACATCCCATTGATTTCCTAAGATTTAGAAATGAAAGATCGAGTGGGATTAGTCCTCAACGATTGCAAACAGCTATTTCAATTTATTCAACCGATATTTCTGGAATTGTAATATTAGCTGATCCAAATTTGTCCTTTAATTATGGTATAGTTAAAGATATATCAGAACTTGGTCAACAAACGACAGAATTTCATTTTGGGTCACTTGAATCTCAATTAGAAAATAGACCTGCGAAATTAAAACCTGGAGATTTTCTAATATCAAAACATTCTAATTTAAATGGTGCTCAAGTTATATTCTATCTAATCGGTGATGAAAAACTACTTCAAAATGGTAAAATATAAATATACCTTATAAATTATCTAAAATTTTCAATATTTGACCCAATTTTAAAAAACTATTTCAGCTGAATTAAATTCCAGAGATCCTGTCATTCTTGGTCTTCGAAATATTTTGAAAATCGCTTGTCTCAATGATATAACTACTATTACAATTCCAGCTCTATTAACAAACGAGATGACTGATGTAATGATTCAAAAATATTAAATCTAACCATTTAATTTAATTAATGACATTATTTTGCACCTTAACCACCTTAACTACTCAATAACCAACTTTTTCTCTATTCTATAGGAAATGAAACCACAATGGTTAAGTAGAAGAGCTGAATTAGTTTACAAGTGCGTTAAAGGGTTTATGATCGAAATGGGCTCATGGTAAAGATTATAAATAATACAACTTTTAAATTAATATCATCTTTATACCTATTTATATTTATTAATTTTTTAATTAGGGGTGGTGCTGAAATGAAAAACCTGCAATTTATTGCACCTAAAGTAAGCAAAATATCCATTTATTTTTAATATAATAAAGCTAATAACGAGAACGAGCTGCTACAGTAGCAGCCTGCTACGAGTATTTTATAAAACTACCATTTTCTATATTTTGAATTTTTTCTAACATTTTATTTACTGAATTTTTTAAGGAATTGAACGAAGAAGTTTTTACAAGTTTATCATCAATGCTGCCGAACATATTTAGGTTGATTTTTTGAAATTTTTTCTTTACAATTAGACATTAAAACTCGTTTTTTAAATTTAGAGTATCCACGCCATTGAGGTTATCATCATCAAGCTCTGGCCATTCTTTACATGCCCAATTATCTCATCAATCTTCATCAGCGACTTAATTACATACATAGAATCATCTACTTGTTTTACATTGCCAAAAAAAGCTTAATTTAAATACACAAATATATTACTTAAAAAATTCCAAAGAATTGCTCTTATTGCATTTTTCACAAAAAAGCTACTTATCTGTAAGCTAATATTACTATAAATAAGCTCTTTTCTAAAATATGATAATAAATAAACTTTGTATAATTTAATTAGTAATTAATTGCAATTACCTATTCAAATATACTACTTGTCCATAGTCCATAATTATTAAATTACAATACAAATACAAATTACCATCAATTTGGTAATAAAAAAGAACCTTCATTATCATTACATTTGTTTTTTTAAATCATTTAATGTAATTTAGTCTATTCACATATCTACATATAAATAGAACTAGGAAAAGCAAGATTTCGGTTCAATATGTAAAATTAAGAGTAAAATTTGATTTTTCCGAGATAAATTATCGAAGATATTAACAGACATAGCATAGATTAACTTTTTTAAAAAGTGCTCTTGCTCGATCGTAAAAAAAATGCATTTTGTCGAGGGTAAAGTACCTTATAAAGAGGTTATTTAGCATACAAATCCTATCTGAAAGCCCAAGGGACTCGGGACATTTAATAAGGTACCTTATAGAGAGGTTGGCCTTTATAGAGAGAGCCTTTTTTACATTTTACAGAAAATATGAGTAAAAAAACAAAAAAAAAAATGCAACGTTTTTTTGGAACTCTCGACAGAATTGAAACGAAAGGCTATAAACAATCTCCCATAAGATCGAGGCAGTTCAAAATTTTTAAAAAACTTGAAATTGAAAAAAAAGTGTTTGCAGTTTGGCAAACTAGTTTGGTTTGATTTGAGTGTTTAAAAAAGAGGATTTTTGTTTGATGACCTTTTAGATTGACCTTGACATTGTTCCTGTTTTTTATATTGTAAATATAATTTTTTATCGCAAAACGCAATTGTAATTGTACATTTTTTTGTAGAATAAGTTAAGTTTTTAACCATTTCACTTTTTATTTTATTTGTCGCATATCGCATCGCACTTTTGACTGACTTTTTAATTTAGTAACTTTTTTTTTAACTACAATTAAATCTTAACTGCAATAATGGTTGGGTACATATTTCCTGGTGTTGGACATCAGCTCCAAGTTCAACCCCAACCGATCCCATCTCAATGGACACATCATAGTCATAGTAATGGGAATGGACATAGTAATGGACATGCATCAGAGGTAAATAACTTTTTTAATTGTCATTTAAATTACTTGTTGTATCTAGTAGTACAGTACAATTAATTATTGATTAAGATTAGGGTAGGGGTTAGTTTATGGTTGACAGGGCCTTCAAAAGTATTATAATTATGCAAAATGCTGGTATTTTACCGATTTTTTCTGTGGCATACCGGCCACCGGTTTGTCATATCAGTCAGGTCCAGGTCACGTCACCGGCACCGGTCCACCAGGCCTTTCATGAAGCAATGACCTAACTTATATTGCACCTATTTTTCTTATTATTTATTACTAGGTACTAGATTAGATTTTTCTTACCTTCAGTAGTCAGTTCAGTCAGTCACATTGTCATAATTTAATAGTCTTATTATACTTATTACAAGACCCTGACCTTGACAATGACCAGGCAGAGGACCGCTAAAGAGAAAGTTTGATTGTATCGTCTGTCCATTTAGGGATTAATGATCTTAATTTACAATTCAGTACTTACTTTTATTAAAGACTATATTATAAAGACAGACAGGCATAATAGGGCATATTTAAGGACTGGATACTGCTGGATAGCTTATGTACATTTTTATTAGGATTATTAGGAAATAGAAATTATTGAAGAAATTGGATAGTTGGGTTTGGGTTTGGTCAATCAATTTTTTGATTGCTTTGTTTTTTTTATTAATTAGGGTCTAGGGTACCCTGTACCCTTCTACCTTCTTCTAAGTACCTATATTATTATGTGATAAATTGATTTGATAATAATGAATCCATTATGTAATAGTAGTAAATACAAATCAGTCAAATGGATACTATTTCTAGAAAAATGTAAATGTAATCTACTTTTTTTTGCCAGCCTTCAGCCTATTTGAAAATTTTTCAGATTCATTCATTTAAAAGTCAAGTTCAACTTGAACATGAACTATTAATTACCTATTATTAATCTATTATATAATTGTTGGATAATTTTGGCAACCAATTCTATTTTATCCTATCCTAACCTATTATTTTTCGGGGTGACATTTAACTAATTCTAATTAGGTACTTGCATTACATTACTAACACTTTTACTACATTATTTTACTGTAAAATATTCACACCCACGTAAATACTTGAACTTAAACAACTACCTATTTTAAGAAGATGTTCTTTAGCTTTATAAGTATCCATACATAATATATATCTATTTACCTAATTACTAATTATATAAATACGAGTTCCTATACATGCATAATGCATACTATTAATTAAAGAAAAGAACATAATATTGCATAAATTACTTTAATTACTGGCTATTTTAATTAAAGTCGTTTACTTAGATTTAAATTGGGTGTAGATAGTTGGGTAGGTATTGTATATTGTATGTATGATCGGACACCTAATTTTTTATAATTTAGGGGTTCATATAGCATATACCTAATTAATTAGAAAATAAAATTAGAGGAAATCATTTAAAAATTTTGAGATTTTAATTATCTATTATTATCATGTTCAATGTTCATTATACTAAATCTTATCTTAATATCTACTTATCTACCTAGTGTAGATCTTCTATCTAACATATTCTGTTAGCTTAGAGAATGCACCTTGGTAGGTAGTAAGTTATGATCATGTATCTTATCTTTTTAGTATTCTTGATAGTTAATTAACCTTAATAAAATACAAATAAATCCTACTATTTGTCGTTGTATAATGTTAATTTATAGGTAGATATTATTATATTAGGTAGGTCGCGTCGTATCGTAAATATCTATCTTGTTTAAAATCTTTTCCATTTTAGGATTCAATCTCTAGTTCTAGTCAATATTTCCATATTTGGTTCATTATTCATTTCATTACATAAATACTCCTACGTATTGATTGTAGCTATTAATTTTATAGATTCGAGAACGAAATTCATTAATATTAAATAGGTATTAGATACTAGGTAGTATTCTAAATCCTATCCTATATCTGCCTGACATGAAGTTTATACTTATACTTAAAGAAATTCTCTTGGTTCTGCACTTTTTAAAACACTATCTTTTAACTTTTTTTAATAATTAGGTAATTCTAATTTCTAATCGATTAGCTATCTAATTGTATCATATTATCATCTATTAAGTATAATAGGTGCCAGGAAGAGGTACCCCATATTTTTTATAAAATTCAGTCGAAAAATTCAAGTATGTATTAATAATTATTGCATTAATAGGTACTTGTTATTTATGACAAAATCTACGATAATATGAATATGGACCATTAATATACAATGAAAAAGAAAAGATCTTTTAAAAAATATTTTTATGAATTTGGAATCTGATTGATAAAAGACAGTAAAACAAATTTTTAAGGGCTTTTAAACTTTAAAGGGCCGAGATTCGATTCGAGATTTCAAAGACCAAGGCATTTTTATTTAGGCGTTGTTTGATCAGGTTCTCATTCTACGAGTATTACTTACATTTCTTAATATGATCTTTAATTCATATCATATAAATAAAAAATCTCTGGATTTTAAATACATACTACATACCAAACATGCAAAGTAGAATATTTATCAATTTTTAAAAAGGAAATACCTTGTCTTGAATAGGTATTTTATTTTATGATTGAAGTTTAAAGTTTTGATTTTGGATGATAAAATAAAAGGAAATATGCATTTGTACAGTTGTTTGTACTTGTATGTATGTACTATAAGATATCAAATTAAAGATTCATCAAAGTTTACAATTTTTTCTTCTACTTTTTACCTTTATCTTTCAAGTTTAAAGGTGCATTTGATTCTTTATTCTTTCTTAAATTTTTATCTTAATAGTAATTCTACTCTACCAATACCAGTAATAATTTCTGCCATTTCAAGATCATATAAAAAACTTGAATTTTTTTTCTACTCTACTCTACAAAAACAGATTTGAATTTTAAAAATAGAATAAGTTGGTGAGGTCTATGTCTAATTTAGTTTAAGTAAGGGTATGTTTTTATGTAGAATCTTAAAGTTAAAAATAATGTCTCGAGTCTGTGTCAAGATTCAAGATTATAATAAAAGTCTATCAGGTTCTATGTCTGTTTCTTTCTGTCTTAAGTGCAATACCTACATTTTTTCGAAAATTTGCTAGACTTTTACATGTTTTTTTTTTTTTATTAATATCGGTATGCAAGAATGATTGATATTGATATCGTTATTCACCTAATAATTTTCAAAATTTCAGTTGCAAAATAAAACCTAGTACAGATACAGATATGTACCTATGTTTTTATAAAAACAAGACATTTACCTAATATTTACTTTAATAATCGTAAGAGCCGAGCCAAAGAACATTATCGTTCGTTATTGATAGTCAGTATCTCTCATTTATTATTCAAGATAAATTTTAGAAATTTTCAATTTCTTACCCACTAGGTAGGTACTGGAAAAGTTTAAATTCTAACTAATAATATATTTATGTAGGTATTTATTTCAGTATAATTTTTCAGCAGACTTACAGGCCCTTCTAGACCTACTACTTACTACATACTACTATAGATCACAAGCCAGACATATTTGGAAATATGTTTTTAGACCTTATAAGGACTAGAGAACAGAACAGAAAATGAATAGTATAAACATTTTTACCCGTGACGAGTCAGCTTTAGGGTTCCTTAAATAAAAATACAATATTATGTACTACCTAGATATTTTAGATTTTGTATTTTGTTCAATATAGTAGGGGAGAAAAGTAGTAGTTTCATTTTATTTAGGGACTGAGCACATGCAATGTGAAGGTTTTCTGAACTTGTACAAAGTAGTAAGTATACTGTAGATACATAGTACTCTGTATGTATAAGCTGTATAAGTATTAAGTTTAAGTATATGTATTTAAGGGTAAGGGTAAGGTATAGTATTGATGGAAATAAATATCAAGATAGGGAATATTTCTTCGAAAATTTAAAGGTTTTTGAAACCTTTAAATTTTGGTTTGAAGAAATCGGGTGTTATGTTCCTTTTTTTTATTTCTTTCAAGTCTTTCTCTCTCTTGATGTCCATATGTAGGTACATTTTGGACCTAACCTATTGCCTATTACCTATGTGTTTAGTTTTGAAATACAAATACTGACTATAGTAGAAGTCCAAGCTTTACTTAAGCTTGGCCATGGCATTGAAATTGAAATTTTCAAAGTTCTTGAATACTTCAGACTTCAGTTCAGATGATATTTTGGTTCTGGTTTTTTAAGAGCTGGCAACTGTGGATGAAGGGGAACTTTTATTTTATACCCATATATTTTCATCTTATTAGAGTTAGAGAATGGATATTTTGTTGGATATACAGAGAGATACCTAGAAAATGTTTAGCTTAGGGTTACATTACTATTACTATTCTGTAGGTAGGTATTATAGGTATATGTACTTGTGTATATTTGAGGATTTGGTTTGGTTTGAAGTTTGAAAAAGTTGTGTAAAAATATGAACCGAGCATCGCCGGCGTCAGTCTTCTATTTCTCTTCTCTATTGTACAATTCTCTGTAACTTCTCCATGTATATCCTGTAATATTTAAAAAAATTTTGAAAATAATTTTGTAGTTTTATTATTATTCATATTTTATATAAAAAATTAATATCTCTGTACTATATTTATATAAACATTTTTTGGGGAACAAAATTATTCTTTTTGGTGTGGAATTACTTAAGTGAATTTTATACATTTCTCTGCATATATACATTATAAATAGTATAAATACTTTTTGGAACTTAAAAAAATGAAGGAACTAACGACTGATAACGTGGTAATATAATTAAATTTTAAAATCTTAATTAGCTTGAATTTGAGATTAAGTTTAGGTTTTTTAAATATATTCACTGAAATGCTTTGACATTTTGTGAATGTCATCGAAAGCTAAAAGTCAAAGCCTTTGTTCTTTAGGGTCTTTGATATTTCTTTGAAACAAAGGATTTTGATTATCTAGATATTTATCTTTATATTTAAAATTGCTTTAAAATCATTATTATTTACTCTTTAATAGTCTTAAAATAATTTGAGTAAATGGGTAGTGTCAATGTTTTAAGTTGACATTTAAATAGAATAATTTTCATTATAATTTTAGGTACTGCGACAACTGATCCAAAAATCAACTGGTCCAACGACACTTGGTCCAATGACAACGACAACTGAACCAAAATATAAATGATATAAAATCTGACCTTTTTTTAAAGTTTTTGTCTATTCTAAGGTCCGATTTGTTTGGAAATTATTGAAAGTTTATAAAATATTTAGGCCCTTACCTTAGAATAGACAAAAAACTTATAAAAAAAGTCAGATTCTATATCATTTATATTTTGGATCAGTTGTCGTTGTCATTGGACCATTTGTCGTTGGACCAAGTGTCATTGGACCAGTTGGTTTTTGGATCAGTTGTCGTACAATCTAATTTTAGGTATCTAGTTTAAAAATACATCAAATTGATAATCTTTTTTTAGAACCTAATTCTACTATACAAATATTTTAAATTATATCAGAATAGGTACAAGATATCTGTATTACTTTAATTACACGAGACTTGAGAAATTTTTTAATTGGAGAGTAAATTCTATAAATCGACTTTAGTTTTTTCTCATAAAATGATTCAGAATTCTTGCTGAAATCTCTAGGTTAAAGTTCAAACTTTTAGCTACCTTTTGGTCATTACTACAAATAACAAATTTTTAGATTAGATCATATAGGTACCTAGTTACTCTAGTTAGTAGACTGTAATGTACTATTTTATCTAAATGTCTTTAATTGCTCATATCATAATTAATATTAGTTGCGATTGTTTGCATTTATTTGGCAAAATGTCTGTCAATTTGACATTTGATGTGATTTGAAGGAGAATAATTATATTTTGATTTTTTGTGATGAGTTTTTTAAGGTAGTTGTGTGTGGTGCATTTACTTAAAAGATTGTTACTCAATATTAACAGACATTTAGATTTGGTTTTTGGGTTAGTTTACTTGATTCATATAATTATATAGGTATATGTATATATTATATTCTGTAGATATCTAACCTAGGTGGATTTTTTGAAGGAAAGAAAGGATAAATAAGTTCTATTAGATTTACTACTAGATACGAGTATAATGGTGTAAAAAGTATTAGATTCTGGATATATTTTTTGAGAGTTCGAGAGCTCGAAGGCCGACTATGACTCAGGGGCATTTGCCAGAGCACAAAGAAAATTCTCTCTCGCGGGCACGTTGACACGTTGAAACCTATTTTTTTTAAACCTGCATTTACCTACTATGTAAAATGAAAAGGACCGTCTTGTCTGTCTGTTTGTTTGTCTTTTTGGAACCCAAAATCATTTTTTAATAATACCTAATATATTCTTATTGTAAAAAAAACTAATTAAAAACTAATTTTTTCGATAAGAATTGAATTGACCGTTGGATAGAAACTTTCATTTAAAAAAGATCATTCTCAATTTTTGCTATATATCGATGTAAAATATCAAAGTACCTACTTATGTAGGTAGGTAGTAGGTACTTAATATCTATTAAGAATTTTTTTACATTTTTAGGCTTTGAACAACTCAACTCAAACTCAAATGGGTTTTGATAATTGATATATAAAGTGTCTGATATTCTTGAATGCGTACTTATGTGATGAATACGATCATTCATTTCAATTATTTTTTATATAGCCTACCTACTACCTATAGAGTACCTTACTTTTTATTTAATTTCTTTCAAAATACTGTTGACTATATATCTCACTATATGTGAGGAGTAAAGGGCCCAAGGTTCAGTCAAAGTTTTTAAAAAAATCTTTAAATCTAAACTTCCAAATCAAAACCCCCCGAGAAAGAGCCCTTAAAAGCACATTGTATACGATGAAATTTAAAATTTAAAACATGGCATATATTTAGATACCTTAGGTATAAGGTACTGAAGGTACTCTGTAGTATTTTGGATAGGTACTTACCTATATTTTCAAGGTAGCTTTTTAATGGTTCTGCGAAGGGATCTTTATACATACATATACTAGTATACAGAATACAGAGACAGTATAAAGTAGTATAGTGAGTGTAGGTAGTAGTCTGTCTATTTATCTACCTATAACTTTTTACAAGTAGTTTTCCTTATGTCTATATCTAATTTTGATGATTTTAAATTTAGGGATGAGATAATGGTGATCCCTTACTGTGCTTTTTTTGGTTGTTGTTGTTGTTCCCTTTAGTATATTCAATATTCTAAAGATAAGTTTAGTATTTTTTATTTAGAGAACTTTTGCAGGACAAAGAGCACAGGTTTTTGGACTTTTTTCAAAATCAAAAGACAAAAAAGTGCTTCGAGAAATTCAGCATTCAGAATCATTTGTGATTTTTGTCAAAAAAGTGACTTTGCTTCTTTTTTTTTTTGTTTTGAAAAAGTTTTTAAGTTAAGGCAAGATAAAACTTTTTACAAATTCATTAGGTAGTAACTTCACTATATTAGTATTAAAACTATCTGTAACTAATTTTAGAGTATTATTTTATTTAAGAAATTGTACTACAATTCTGTTTTGAAAAGTTTCATTTTATTTTGTATTGACTGGTATGCAAATTAGATATTATTCTTTATTTTTGGCTATAAAATTTTCAATATCAGTTAACCCTATCCAGGCCTAGTATTATTCAGTATGAATTTTTTAACTAGGTAATCGTAAAATCGTAAAAAGTAAGTAGGTATAGTAAATTTATGGATAGAATTTTGGTGTCTTTTGAAAATTTTCTTTAAGTTAGGTAATAAAGGGCATCATTTATATTTCATCATGTAATTTATTAACCTGTTATTATCATAAAGCTATAGGTAGAAGTACGAGAGATATTTTATTTTTTGTGACTGAAGATAAAAACGGTCAAAGTCACCATGATGAGCAGATGGAAAACACATCGTACTGTACTATCTTATACTATCTTATCTATTTTACTCTCGATATTTGTATTAATTTTATTTTATAGTAAAAATAAACAGAAAAATTATTATTTTTTAGATTAGATTTAGAGTCAATGTCATTGGCAGCAGATTTTTTGTTTACAATTTGTTATGAATAAAAGTATGAGGTTTAAGGCTAAGGTACTAGTTTGAACCTCACTAAAATATTTTCTAAAAACTTCCATTCTTCTGTCTGTGTATATTAAAGGGAGTATCAGTCAAAGTCAAAAGATAATAATATTTACTTTAAATACACATAGGATTTAATAGTTGAAAGATATTTTATAACGTAATACAGATATATTATGTATATGTAATACAGTTGTAATTAGAAATCGAAAGTAAATAGTAAATGTTAAAATCGGCTGACTTGAACTATTTTGACACTATACATAGTAGTATTACTTATTACATTATATAAGTACCTATCTATGTGCATACTTACCTTATATTTTACATACAGTATACTAGGCCTAGGCAGATACAATATAATTGATAAAAAGATATTTTTTATGAGGTCTTTGTACGATAAGTGAGTATTATTTTTAATATTTTATTAATTACTTTTATAATTTCATTTTTTTCCAGTTGACTGCCAAGAAGCTTTGGGAAGTAGAAGAAGGGAAGGAGGATAAATTTATCGGGGATGGGATGTGGAGAACCAGTACATGGTCAACTAATGCAGGTAAAATTAATTAAAAAATGATTTCAAAAAATACCTCTACTCAATCTACTCAATCCTTTAATGTGTGTTAAGTATGGAATGACTTATATTATTTTTAGAAAATACCATACTTATCTATACCTAATAATCTAAATTTAAATTATATAAAAAACGATCTGTTTTTATGCTTGTTTAAAAAATAGAAATTTCTAGTAAAAAATATTGATTTGCGTCAGAGATAAAGATAACTATCAAAATTTACAATGACAATTAATTTGTATAGCTTTATCGTAAACAGTTTTCTTTGAAAATCTGGGTTGAACGATAAATTAAATTATGGTATAGACTATTAGTAGGGGTTAATAGTTTTAGATCCATAATTTTGTAAGCTACAGATACTTCTAAGAATATGGTTCTCATTATCATTTATTTGATGTTAGGTATTTGGATTTGGTGTCAATAATTTTAAAACTGATATAATTAGGTAGTATTGTAATACCATTATTTTGCATTTTTACTATTATTTTCTTGAAACGAGGTCATGATTAATCTGAATTTGAATCATCATATTTTTTAGTATATTAGTGTCTAGAACAAGTCCTCCAAGTGTCTCAAAATTGAGCTTGCAAAAAAACAAAATAAGACACACGAGACCAGCAAGCATCATAAATATTTAGTTGATAAGACTCATTTTTTATTTTTTGTGTATAATAAAAGTAAATAGCATACCATTTTTTATTGAACTTTTTATTGGTACAAATAGTAATGTTAGTTAGTTTATAGATATGTACCTACCTACTTAGATTTTACATGGCAAGGAATTGTGTTTAGGGTATTTAAATTTAATTGTAATATGTAATTTGAATCTAATTTGAATGAAATGAGTGTTAAAGAAGTCCTATTTCCTTATATCGAAAATTATGACTTTTAAATAAGCAAGTATTTTTATTTGTATTTGTATTTTTATGTCTTTTCTTGCTTGGGACTTATTTTTTAAAGTAGTACTTAGGTATTAGATATACTTATCAGGGTCAAGGGTATTAGTAGGTACCCTTATATTGAAATTGGTCAAGTGCTGGTTATATAGTATTTAGGATTTAGGACTATAATATGTAGGATAGTTCAAGTTGAACTTTTAAAATTTAAAGTTCAAAATTATTAATATCTACCAGTAATATTGTATAGGAATAGGAGTAGGATAATTTAGCTAAAACTTGAGATTATTGAGACTATTCACAATTTCTTTGCTTTGTCTTTGTTCTCCTCTGTTTGACTATTTTAAATAAACTCTGAGGAAAGTTGAAGGATATAAAGGATATACAACTGGTGGAATACTACTAGGAGTATTTTATTTTGTGCATATTATAATTGAGCACAAAATTTTTATTTATGTACCTAATATTCTGTATGTATGTTTATGTAAGTCATAGTTGTGTTATTTATAAGTATACTGGACTGTCATATAAAATATTATAGTTTGTGTCCATAATCTGCAAAATGCATTAACTTATAGGAGTATAATATCATGCTATAAGCAGGTGCTGAGAATTTATCGTTTGTAAATGGAGATTCTTTTTATATGACTCATAAGAATTTTCCAGCACAAAGGCAAAGACCAAAATTTAATATGATATGAATTAGCAAACAAAAAATCCAGCAGGGTCTAGCACGGTATTTTACTTATTTTAGGCCAAAAAATGAGGATTCGTTCATTTTGTTGTATTTTTGGACTCAACTCTCATCAAATTAAATTAGAATCAAATGATTAGACTAGGATTGTTTGAAGTAATTTTCCGGCTCATTCTCAGTTGAAAGCTGAGATTTAATTTAATATTTTGTTTATTGCTCTCAAAGGTAGTTAGTTTTGATGCCTAGATATATGTATAACTCATGGTCAGTTAAAGTTAAAAATCTATTTTTGATTCTGATTTCTGGTTTTATTAATCATATAATAGGTAATATAAGCGGGCAGGTAGGCTACTATAAAATATAAAAGAGCAAATACACTTTTGATGTTTTGTATTTATTTTGTAAAAGTATCTGTATTAGGATTATCTTACACTATTTCGTATAAGCTCTGTATAGCAATGGCAATACATAATTATAAAAATGAAAAATAAATGTTTATCTAGTAGGGTACTATATACCTCGGTACTAAAGTACCTACTAATTCCAATCACTAGTTCTTTTCTTATTCAAAGTATCTTAAGAAATTGCAAATTTGCAAACGGATATTTTCGACCATTAATCGTTTAAGGGGGATTCTTACCATATTTGCCTATTGTTGATTGATTTCTTTTTGCAATCCTTATCCTTATTTTGCTTGATTTCATAGGTAGGTATATCTGTACCGATTAAATCCTTTGAATTTTTTGTCTTTTATGTAAAGTAAGATGATTATCTTGAGACTCGAGTTCAGTATGAAATTTGAATATGAATATTATCAGTAATACAATCTATTGATAGTTTTCTTGACATTTTCGATGGACGACAAAGCAATTAGCATACTAATTTTTGCAAACCATTCGCTTTATTCAATTGCAATAAGAATAAGCTATCGAAAAGTCCGTTGATCTTTTTTTTGCTACTTGTGAGATTTTAGAATCGATCTAGTTTGGTTTAAGATTTCAGTCGAAGTTGTGAATTTTTAGCTCTGCTGCTGTACTGTCCAATTCCTGTGATTCTTACCGGGTGTTTAGTAGAGGTTTTTTCTCATATTATCGTCAGTGAGACTTTATTATTATTATTATAGGAAGCCCATAATAACTCTATTAAAAATAAGCAAAAGACCTCATAAATCCCAATCTGTTAAACATAAATAATTGTAGTAACTCATACCTATTGCAGTAGTGTACCTTACCAGATAAACAAAACAGTTCTCCACGAAAATAACTTAAAAATATAGAGAAAAAAAATCCTCGTAAAAAGTGTTTACTTTATTTTCTTCTCGTCAACAAGTTGAGAGGTCAACGAGTTTATATTTTTAGATAGATAGGTAGGGTACTTTACCTATGTAATACAGATAATACTTAACTTTGAGTGACTAACAAAATACCTATAATAAAAATATAAATTACCAATACCCCATTGCATTACCCAGTCCCCAGTGTTAATAATACCAACTAGTTGAACTAGTTATATAGAGCTATAAAATAAAATTTTGAATTTTTTGCAAAAAAGTCTAGACAGAGACAGTTAAGTAGGTAGTAACAATGACTGGGGCAATTTTCAAGGGTTTTCGTAGTAATGGTAGTAATACAGGTAGTAGTGGTAGTTTTAGGTCAAATTTTGCTAGACAACGTAGGTCAGAACAACATTACCATCAGGTCTTGATGAAAACTCAGAAATACCATGCTCAACAACTGGAAGATTATCATCACCAGCAACAATTACAACAACAATTACAACAACAAAGGCAAGAACAACAACCCATGCAGGTCTGGTATTCTGGATCGGGTTCTGAAGGATCTGAAGGGTCTGGATCACCTTTTGGAAATTTACCACCACCGCCTTTCCATCATCCTGACCATCAATTTGATCAGTATCAACAGCAATACTACTATTCTTATGATGGAAACGGCAATTATTTTGGTAAAGAGATTTACTTATTATGTCTTGTTTTTAAAAAAAAATACAACAATTATTGATTCTTGTTTCTGCCTAGATGATTTCTGATCGATAGTAATTAGTAAAGAGGATTAGTTTACTTAAGACTGACTAATTTTTCATCAAGATAGTAATGCATAGTAAAAGTGTATTTAAGATTCTTTGAGATTTTGAGTCAGTTTTGTTAGTTTGTTTTTTGTAGATTTCCTTATTCTTGACAAGATAGCTAGCAGATCATAGGTCCTTTGAGTGTGATAAATTTTTAGTGTTTTAAGTTTTACTGAGTTTTACTGAGCATAGTTATAGGTAGTTAGTTTCCAGAACTCTGATAACTTGCAAGTTAAGAGTTTTTATTTTTGTGCATTTAACTTGAAAAATTGCAAAGGTAAGGTAAATTTTAATTAGGTAGATCGAGGCATGGATTTAAGGGAATTAGGTTGCATTGCATTCAAATTAAATATATAATCTATAGTTTAGTCTCATCCATCAATTTCAATTTCAATTCATTTTATTTTATTTCATTAATTATTATTCTATAGGTTACAAACTTTGATTAGCCTTTACTTTACGGATAAATTGAACAAAACCTGAAAGACAAAGATTTGGCTTTTTTGTCTGCCTGTAGAAAATTTAGAATTATTTGAAATGCAAAATTCAAGTTATCTAATACTAGGAAAGCTTGTTTGTTCAATTTCTTTTGTATAGGTTAGGTAGGTAGTAATTCTAGGAATAGTCGAAAACCCAAAAGGCAAATAAAATGAAAGAAAAAGTTCAATAGCTAATTTGTTCAAGCTCAAATGTACTCGTAATATGAATCGATATTCTTAAAATTTAGATACTAAAACATCAATTGAATCATGGTGATGATGATCCATCAGGGAATTGAAAACTGAAACTTCAAAACAGAGCATTTACTAAAGTTTCACATTTTTGTTTGTTAATGTCTGTAATTGCAAATAGAAATAGGTATATAGATTTTTAGCATCTTATACGATATTTTGACTTTTTGACTTTAGATATTCTAATTCTAAATTCGTGTTCTATATATCATGTATTTAACCTACCCTTTTAGATTTTATACTCTTTCTGCTATAATTGTAATCTCAGATTTAGCCTTTAACCATGCATTAGCTATAGTACTTGTATTTTGTATAGGATTCTGTTTATTGTAGTGAAAAATGTGTTTTTGAACTTGGTAGTAGAAGTATCTAGATGGTAAAGTGTGGTGTGGAAGTGCATCTGTAAGGTTTTGGATTTTATTTAGGGTAAGTTCTATATACATGTACATGTACATGCTTTATATAGGCTCGATTTTATTTCTTATGATGATGATGATGGTATGGTAGTAGTTGATGTTGGTATGGTACAGTATTGAGTATTGGGGTAGAGGCTGACTGGCCAAGTAATGTAATGTAAAGTTTATAAGTAAAATGAAAAGTAAGTTCAAAAACTCTGGGCTGAGAATCAATGCCAAGGCGATGCCAGATCTCCGCCCTTGCGTCCTCTACTTTCAATTCTTTGTTCTCCAGCACGAGATAAACCTACCTTACTACCTGAACTCACTTTTTTTTTACTATTTACTACTACTACAAAGTATACTGCTGATGATACTCAAGATCAGATCTAAAGATTTTATTTTATTTGTATATCTATTCAGTGGTACAGAATACATAGTTAGTACTTGTGAAAATACAAGGTTTTTTTTCGAGATAGATATGAACTAGACATTTTTAGAGGGTACCTTTGCTTACAAAGCTTAGCTATGGCTATGGTTAGTAAAGAGATTTTTAAAAAATGTTCTGGAGGATGCATTTTTTGGTTTTTAGGTGGTATTTCCTTTCTCTGTTTTTCTACTTCTTCCGCTACTTATAGACATAGAATTGTATGAGGTTGAAACTAGAAAAATTATGGAAATTGAGTATTTAAATACTCAGTACTCAGACTAGGGAGTTTTTTTGTTTATAGGTACCTACTATCTACATACTATCCAGTAACTAATTCATAGCTCTAATTTAAAATAATTTTGTTCTGTTTATTCTGTATTCTGAATCTAAATAGGTATGCATAAGATTTGGTAGTACAGATACAGATTATGTGTTAATATTAGCCATTAGCACTTTATGTATCAGTACCCTATATACTATATACCTGTTGTAATATTATGGTTATATTATTATGTGTTCTATGTGAATATTTTTCAAGGATAAATTGGACAATTGACCATTTTGTCAAAAGTTCAAAGGATTGAAATTTTTTTCTCAAAATTTCAATTTAAGACAATATAAATAGCAATATTATAAACTGAAAACTAGATGAATTTTTTTAGAAGCATTCCCTATAAGATAAGGTACTTATAATCTATAGTCTACAGATTATATTTTATTTAATAGAATTCTTTGAAGATCGAAGAACGGAAAAATTTGTCCACTATATAGAGAGATTCCACTTTCACTGTATAGATGTATGTAGGATAATTAATGTTTAGTAGGGTATGTATATGTAATTTACCTACCTATTTGGAATTCACTTTTTGTATTACCTAAATAATTGCAGTGTACTCGTATGATGCTGAAAAGATTTAGGAGATAATTACTAGCTAAGTTAGTAACTATTACTGGCTTCTTTTTTCGTGGGAAAATTTGCTAGGTTGAAGGTTTTTAAGAGGTGTGGATTGAAAAAATTTGTTTTTATTGTTAATTAATCTGGATGATTATATAAACTAGCTTTTTACGAATGCTAGTAGGTATACTTGAATAATATGTATATTATTATTACCTCTAGTATCTTAAATCTTAAAATACCTAGTTCGTATTAGTTTGTTTTGTTAAGTAAAAAAAACGTTGAAATCTTTAAGGAATTGGCCTGGAATAATGACATGCATAGGTTTTAGTACTAGGTAGGGTACCTATCTAATAAAATAATTTA
This sequence comes from Nanhermannia cf. coronata Gr-Ori-00579, assembly GCA_034699045.1. NCBI lineage: Eukaryota > Metazoa > Arthropoda > Arachnida > Sarcoptiformes > Nanhermanniidae > Nanhermannia > Nanhermannia cf. coronata Gr-Ori-00579. Next base: position 25,148 of record JAQIXA010000459.1, read on the forward strand.
ACTATAGAATTGAGAATTGATATTTGAAACTTGGTTAAAGAATTGACAACCTATATTTTTGAGTGAACAAGTTTGGTAATAACAATGGTATTGTAGTAATATAGGTATAGGCTAAAGGCTAAAGGTAAATTATATATATAGGTAATTATTAATCTAATTATCTCTCGAGTTTCTTTTAATACATATCTAACCTAATTAGCGAATTTTGAAAGAATCTTGTAACGAATCGAATCCATTGGCAAATTCCAAATCAATGCAAAAATACATTCAAATTCAAAATTCATAATATTATAATCGAATGATTTGTCTCATGTAAACCTAATCTTATCAAGATTTACATATTTCTTTAGGGGAGATAAGATTATTCTAATTAATTTTAAATCAGTGGTTGATATAGAATAAGCCTAGGTATCTATATTATAAGATAATTATAACTTATTTGTATAATGCCATAAGTTCAAAGGACCAAGAAAGAGACATTTCTTTGTTCGCTTTTTCTTTGTCTCCAACTTTTGACTTTTGTGATAATTTTTTTGTACTCTATTCATATTTTTGAGATAAAAATCAGAATTAATTTGAGACTGGCTGGAGAAGTACGCTTCATCGAATTTTTTCCTCAAATTCCCCAATTTCATTTTCATATTTTCAAGTCTTGAACCTTATAAAACCTGCATTTTTTGTGATCTCAAACCCAAACCGAAGTCAAAGTCTAACAATACCAATTAAAATTTATTTTAGTCAATTCAATTGTTCTATTTATAAGAATGGGAGTCTGGTATTATCATAATCATAACTCAGGTCTATATAGCTATCTAATTAAGGCGTAATTAAATATTAAAAACAAAAAAGTTAATTTGATTTATTTCTTATTTTCCAGAGCATCATGTGCCGGGTGGTGCCCTTGGACTTCAAAGACGTAGTGGAGCGGGCTTTCCTGATACAAATTCAATTTTATCACCAAGATCAAATGAAGTTTCTGGTGGACTAGGTGTAAAAATGGTTGAATATGTATTGGGAGCATCACCTAATACAAAGGATCTTGATGCTAGAATGAGACACCTTGTAATTGTAAGTTTAGATAACTAACTATTAATGATAAAATCAAATTTTTTTTTGAAATGATACTGATCTAATGCTATTTTATTACTTGTTTAGGACGATAAAGACAAAAAAGACTTGAAAAAAGATATGGAAAATGGGGCTGTGCATAACCAAAATGGATTGAGTGGGGAAGAACATCATGCTCATCATCAGCAGCATCAGCATCAACAGCAACAACATCAGCAACAACAAGATGATAAAAATCAGCCGGTAGGAATTTCACAGGAAGAACTTCAAGCACAAATGATGGCTGCTCATAATAATGCACTTCAATTAAATGGACATGCACAACATGGACAACTTCATCATGGGATGGGTGGGACACTCGATGGACAATTTGCTGAAATGCCAATGGATCCAAATGGACAGAATGGACCACAGTTTGACGGTTCTCCTTATGGGGTTCAATCTCATCCTGGTAACTAGATACCTATTTTATAATATTTTTTACAAATTATATGAAAGCTTACCTAACCTATAATATACATAAATATTTTTTTGTAAATCAGGACTTATGCATCACCAGCCACCTCCTAATGTAAATGTAAATGTTTTGCCTCCATTTGACCAACAACAGGTAAGATCAATTCTTTTTATTTATTTAAATTGAGCTTGAATATCAAATCACAAAATCATTAAGTACTTTTCTCGTTATTCGTATTCCGATTACCTAGTTCATGTTGGTAGTTACTGTGTAGTGAGGTTACATAAAGTCTAGAGTAGTATTTTACATAATAATGTTGCATGAAATTTCTAAAAATGATGGTCGTTTGTATGTATAATATGAAGTGTATGCTTTTTCCAATTAGCATTTTTTATAATAGAAATTACTTACCACATTACATTACCTGTAATTTATATTTATAAACTATCTAAAAAGAATAATATAATCAGGTTTTTTGTAGCATGATACTTGATTCACGCCATCGTAATGGCTGGCGGTGGAAATGCTTTTTCTGTATGTTTTCATGAGTAGTGGTAGTTATCGACAATACATGGCGTGAAGGGAGCTGTGGGCAAAAAAGCACCACTTTCTTGAAAAATGAAGAAAGGTTTTGATCTACTTGTTCAAAACCTAAGTAGACTCAACCTAAGTTCAAAGCTATATGATATGTTAACTATTGTAAATTGTATATCACAAAGTATGTACCTAGTATCTTTTATATCTTCACTTGTTTTTCGATTCTCGAGGTCAAGTTTTGTTGTTGATGATTTATTCAGTACATTAGAGCTCAGTTTCATTTTATTTAGATTACCGATGCCGGTATTATTTATATTTATGTATCTACATTTCTATTTTTGAAGCGAAGTATCTTTACTCTAAGCCAACTTTGTGGTTTATTTTTATTATGATATGAAACTGAAATACTTGTACTATAGCTGTAGTAGGTAGTACTTTAAATTAGAATATTTTGTAATTTTAATTATCTTTTTTTAGTATAAAACAGATGCAATTGAAATTGAAAGCAGGTGTATTTTTATGTATTACATTATTAGACCACAAATTACAGAAAAATTTTTCAATCAAAATTTTTAATATACTTATATTTACATACAATGGCCATAGCTAATAGCTATGGCTAAGCTATGGGACTTGTGCGGTTAGTTTACTGTTTACTGTTTTACTGTTTAATAAGTAAATAGATAATTTTTAAATTAATTTTTTTATGAATATTATAGCCATGTGCTTTTGAAATTAAAAAATTTTAACTAATATTCAAGGGAGAGAATACTCGTACCCTAAACCCTATAGTCTATAGTATGTACCTAAAATGAAATAAAGAAAGTATAAATAGGGTGTAAAATTGATTTATTGTAGGGTACGTAGTACGTTGAGAGATTCTTATTTTATTTTATTGATATTTACTTAAGTATCTTTATATTTTTAATTTAATAGTTAAAAGGGTACCTTAATAATAATTAGGTAGTTATGTTTTGTTTGATAAGATTATACCAGGTAAAATTTCGCCAAATTTTTGCGATTTTGATAGGTATAGGTAGGTGTTTAAGCTTGCAATACTTCATACAGGCTAAAAAGGATAAAAGAGATATTTTATGATTTTTTAAAACCAATCGATAATTACTTTTAGTATTACTCGTAGTATCAGGCATGCAGTAACTTTTATATAGAAGTTTTTAAGATTTCTGCTGCTTCATTCTTGAGATTTTGTTTGAATTCGACACTAGTAGGAAGGATAGGAGTAGGAGTCTTTGAATAAGTTGATAATTTCATTTCATAAATAAAATAAAATAAACTGATCCTCTCCAATTCAAATGACTATAAGTTGTTCAACTTGCTTTTAAAAATTGCAAATTAATAATAAATCTTAAATCTCGTATACTTATAGGTATTATATAGGTTCTGTACTTGTAAAGACTCATCTCATCTAGTTAAGATTTTCTTTGCTAGTTAATTGCAAATTGAAATGAAACAATTTTTGATGAGCCCAAAAGCCCAAAAGGAATGCAATTATTTTTCATTTGAGAACTCTGAAATACTCTCTTTATTAATATTTTTTCCTAAGATTTCATTTCTCGAGGTATTGATAGGATTTTTGCAAAAAGAATACTATGTACTCGACTAGACTATAACATTTTCTTATAAAAAATGTTCGGAAAGTTTTTTTTTCTATTTCTAATTATTAATATGTGGTTAATTAAATGCCTTGAGGCTGAGACTGCCGTTGTTTTGTCGTATAGTATAGGTACTTATTACTTTAAATGGGGCTTTATCTTTTTATCAATATTTCATGAGAATCTTGGCTGATAAATACAAAGTATTAGTATTTAGGTATGTAATGTAATGTAGATATATTTTGTACCCTATCACCTTTGATATTTCTGATATATTTGCTCTGTTTATGTTTGAGTTTCGAGAGAGAGAAAAGAACGGAGGAAATCCGGCCGAGAAACATCGAATATTTCCTAGAGAGTTTTTTTTTAGTTTTAAGTAAGTTAGTAAGAGGAGATTAGAAAAAATTTGTCTTATTATTTTGAAAACTGTAAAAAAAAAATCGATGATTTTGATAGCGAATGCCATTTGATCAAATGACAATTTGTCAATTAATAATTTAGATTGATCTCCATCCAATCCTATTTTAATTAGTGATATTCTTATAAAAGGTAATTTTAGTTTTTTAATCACTTTAAAAACCATTTTAAATCAGTTTAGTGGATTCGTAATTTTTATTGACAAAATAATATTAAAACATATCAATGTAGTACAAATTCAATACGAGTAGAGTACATAATTAAGTTAGTAAAGGTAGTACTCGTAGTATAAGTTTCAAGAATATATTAGATTATCATTGATTAGTACACTACTAGTTTATTTAAAAACGACTCTCCGATTCCGATTCGGACTCGATCGATCGGGATCAAAATTTATTATTATTGCTTTTATCTACCTGTCCTTTTGCCTTAGATTCTTAGGCTTTAGGTTAGGATTACCTATGTCCAAAAAGTCTAAAAATTAGGGTTATTGAAGACACCACTTTCCGAATTGACGTAGATTAGGAATAGTTGTGTAACAATTTTGAAATTTGAACCTTCTGTTTTTGGCTGAACCAGTTAGTATATTGTCCTGAAATTTGTTTAAGAAAATTTTGGTATCTCGAGATGTAGATATAAAAATTTCAGGTCGACATTTAACTAATAGATCCGTAAAGTGTCCCTCGAGATCTTCACAAAACTTGAGAGCATAAATGATTTGACATTTTGATCTTTGAGCTTTATTTTATAATCCATATCCAGGTGTTATTATACCAGTATTTTACTTATTATGTACTTATATGAATTGAGAGTAAAGTAAATAAGGTAGGAATTTGTAGTAAAAATGATGTGAAAAAAGTGTCAATTAATTGTTGAGATTTTGCATTTTACAATTATAATTTATATCAAGTCCCCCAGTATAGTAATAGTTGCATATTAAATAGGGGTATTGAGGTCAGGCTGTGGGTTTTGCTGTTTTAGTTTTTTTTGCACGATGTGATGGCGGACAATGACTTGTACCGTCTTTTTTTACCTATCCTTTATCCTACCTGCCTCTCTATCTCTATCACAGGTTTGGCTCTTCCCTTACCTTATACAGATATCTACTGTACTTTAACATGTATAAAACTTCATCAGGATTTTTTTTTCTTAATACTTCTTAAGTATTATTGCATTCACAATTCACTATCATATGTTAAATCACCTTGTATTTTCATCCATTTAGATTTTGTATTTTGTATTTTGCAGTACTTGTTGCTATTTGAAATGAAATTGTGAGATTCAGCAGAGTTTCAACTCTCGAGTTTCAAGATTTCAAACTCCCCTTTTATTCCTATATATTTTACTTGGGAAACCTACCCCTAGTTCTACTATTTGTACATGTATTAGATGATATTTTTTATATTTTCTATGCTTTTATAATACAGAAGTACTGGTAGTTGTGTAGACTGTCTGTCCAGTACCGTATTTTATTTTTGTTGGTTAGAGCTCAGTCAGTGACTTGTTTTGAGTTTTTTTTTTCTCGCAAAAAAAGTTCTCATGTTGTTCAGTTGCATAAAGGAAGCTGAACTGTGAATATCTATCTAGTAATTTAATTTTTAAAAGATTTAATTTATCATACTATACTATATGTACTAGTAAGTACCTATATTTAAAATCTAAAGAATAGAATTTCTTGGAACTTTGAAGTGATCTGTAAAGTGATTTTATTGAAAGTTGAGACAAGACAATTTGAATTTTTAACCGAGATCAAATTCGAGTTTGAGATTTTTAAAGTGTATTTAGGTTTGAGGTCAAATAACGCTGATCTTTGTGATTTTTTCAGAATATATTTTTTTTCGAAGAACTACAGCTATAGTTTTTTTTTGTAAGTCATTTGATCTTGAAAGATTTGTGAATCATCTTTGTACAGTACATTTTGAACTGATTTATAATATTGTGAATATATAACATTTTTCTAATTTATTTTAGGTCTCTGTATAAAGTATTGATCAATTAATAATCGATTGTGATCTAACCATAAAAGACACACTGTAATCTGTAATTGTATAAATATTTTTAACAAGTGATTTAACATATTATAAATAATCGATTAATATTGTATTTAAATTTTTAAATATAGATTATCACTTTCTTGTTATTCTTTTACTATCCTTTTTTTACTACTACTGATTATTATTTTGATTATTTTGATTGTGGGCGGATCAGCTACTCTGTGTAGCCGTGATTCAGATGTTTTGATTATCCCTTTTTATTAATCTCTGTATTATTTTAATACAAATAGTAGTAAATATAATTGTAAAGTGTTTTTATTTTGTACAAAACTTAATTTTAAAAAAAATTGCTGAAGAAAAATGAAATTGGTCACAAAACGATTCATAGGGCTTCATAATTCAGTGGGCCCTTTGACGGCGAAGGAACTCATTAAGGTACACTTGTATTCGAAGTGCTAAAAAATTGTAAAATTTTGTAAAAAAAGCTTTATTTTTTAAAAATTTAACTTGATCCTTCTATTCTAACTTTATATCTATAATCTACTAGAGATTTAAAACACTTAAAGTTAAGATCCTTACGATTTTTTTTGTAGATTCTGTACATTTTCTAGGTTGCAAAGTAAAGGATCTCGACACTTAATTCTTATTTTACTTGATAGTAAAATATACTAGGCTTTAATCAACTCACTAGAAGTTGCTTATAAATTGTGCGAGCAAAGCGTTGAAAACGCAAGTCACCCCATTTTTCGTGGTCAAAGGTCAACTTCCGGGTCAAACGGATATCAAATTCGGAATCTCCGTCATCGATTACCCCTATAGCCACTTAAACCCTATTTTTGATTTTTCCCATTTGATTAACATGGAGAGCCCTTAAAGGGTCCCCATGACCCTAAGGGGTGGGGTAATTTGAAATTTATTTTGAGCATGCACAACTAGACCCTGTAAGGGTCTTTTATGCCAAATTTATTTAAAATCGGTCCAGTAGTTTTCGAGTTATGCCGCGAACAGACATACATACAGACAGACAGACAGACGGACAAACTGCAAGCAAAGTTGAATAGTAAGTGCTCGCTTCGCTCGCACAATAATAATATGTAGAAATTGTATAGAGATTTAAAAGATTTTTTTTTTTGAGATTTGCAAAACCGGTATTAGTAGCCCGGAAGTTATATGTTTAAGCTTATATTATGCTTGAAATACTTTGAATGTAATTTACATCTCTTTGAACCATCTAATATTTTTAAAATATCATATCATATGTATGGTATTGTATTTTAATACTGATACTTGTGGTTTGTTAAGGTAAAGAAAGTTTTTTTTAAGGTTGAGAGCAACTTAATATTTTACTTAGGTATGTAATAAGGTACATATTTTGTAAAAAAAATGTATGAAAGTCAGCTGGGGACTATAGGTTTTATTGTGTAAAAAATATAATATTTACTAATTTTTGAGATGTTTGTCTTGATGATGTACAAATTAAAATAAGTAGAGCAGCTAATCTTTCATTTTTAGGAACTTAAACTTATGTAAAATATAAAATTTGGGTATTTTTCTTTAGTAAAATGTCGGTTAATTTAGCTTTTTATGTCTCAAAAAAGTATTTTAAAGAATTTATTAGTGTTTTCTTGAAGTTTAGGTTTAAATAATCAATAATTTGAGGGCTAATTTTTCCAAGATTATGTGTGTTTTGAGATGAGAATTTATGTAGGATTTTTGATAAAATTGTCATCCATTTTTCTGACTTTATATAGGAGTATTTGAGCAGGTTGTTAGACCAAAACCTCAAGCCATTTTTGATGCTCAATTAACACTGCTCTTTGAAATTAAAATTCTGATGTAGTGGAATTTGTCATTAGTTAAATTCAGATCCTCGTGTAAATTCTATATGGTTCTAATTTTAATTTAATTACAGGTTTAAGAATGAATGGTTTGAGCGAGCAAGAATTTAATTAAGAACTTGTTATCATCAAGTAGTTGAGCCTTGTGTTTATCTGCATTTTATGCATTTTTTGAACGAATTTTTTTGCTGAAGGTATTTGCTTTATTTTAGTTCTATATACTAACTGCTGTCATGTAAAAAGAAGTAGAACATGGAGATTAAATGGGGAAAAGGCCTTTGAATCTGGCAATTTTGAGTAAATGTTTTATTATATTCTGCTTTTAGGTAGTCATTTCTGTTCTGTAGGCAGGAGACAATGGGTCACCAGAGCACAATGGAAATGAAAAATTCACACATGGTTTTACATTTAGACTTAATAAGAGTAGTAGGGTACTATAGAATTGAATAGAAATAATAAAAAAAAAAGTACCTACTGTAAAGATAAGATTTTGATCTACCTTTTGCATGCAATCCTTTGATAATTTTTTGACTCAAATGGAGTTACCAGAATGCAAAAAAAAATGACCAAGATCAAAATTATCGATTTCGAAAAATTCATCAAAATTAATAAGTACCCTACCCTTAAAATAGTTTTAAAATCTCTTGATAACTTATTATTAATTGATTTTTTGAGAAATTGTCTTGAGTTTTGTGTCAAATTATTTATTTGTTAGTTTTAAGGCATTTTTGTGAATCTGATATTTTGTATGATTAGAATTTAGAATGAGAATTGCTTGGTATTAATCGTAATTTTAGTATTAGGAGGTTAGGATTATTATTTTTTGCTCACGCAATTTATTCGAGATTTTAGAATAGACAATATAGGTAGATTGTGTGATTTCAGGAATTAAATGGGGTAATAATAATATTGTGTAGAAATCAGGTGAAGTTCAGTCTCGAACAATTAAATCGAGATAATTCAATTGTAAGGTAGGTAGGTACTTTACTCGTATATGTAGGGTAGTAATGTCAGATTAGAGATTTTTTTAAAGATAATTTTTTTTACCTTTATTTGTTGAATTTTTTGTCATTGTTATTATATATTGGTTTAGATAGGTCGTGATTTACACTATTTTTCATTTTACAAACGTGATTTTGATCAATAGAAATAGATTTAGGTATTTTATAATTTTGAGCTATTTTATTTGGGTAGTTAGGTTAGGTTGGCCTTTGATGTTATTTTTGAATTGTAAAAACTTGAGGTCTTTTTTGAGGTAATAATAGGTCGGATTTTAATTAAGTAATAATGAGAATTAGAACATAATTTTATGAGTGTAATAATCATAAAATTACGGTTTTTACTACTACTTTATTATATACAGATTATATTAGCAAATTATTTTGTAAAATGTTTTGTAATTATATTGTATTCTTGGTATTAAAAATAGATCAAAATATATGTACAGATATAGGTATTGAAAGAATGGTTTCTTTATCTCTTACCATTAGAATTTTCAAGAAATTTTTTGACATTTCTTATCTCTTTTTGAGAAAGTTAAATTTGCTCAAGAGTTTTAGTTACCTATTTAGCAGTTGTTTAATGTTCAAAAGCTTTTTTTTTTGAGGGTAAAAAAACAAAAAAGTGATTTTTGTCGCCAAATTCTGCGAATCATTGTCGAAAGCTACAGAATAGTAGGATTTCTATAAGCTAAAATAATGCAGGTTTTTAATATCTTAAAAATGTGAGAGTCCACGTATCGAGAAAGTCCAAAATATCTTCTATAATGTAATATTAAAATTAAATTGAAAAGATAAGAAATGAGATTGAAGGAAATGTAGGTAGTTGAGGATTTTGCAGTTTTTTTCATAAGATAAGGATAAGAGATAGAATGTAAGAAATGGGGAAACAATAATAAAATAAATAATATGTGTAGTATAACGGTGAATTTTTTTTGATATCTAACTATGAGAACTTGAGTTGAAATAAATGGGAACAGATAGGTAGGTAGGTACAAGTTGGAAATTTAAAATTTAAAAAGCAGGTTTTTATATAAGAGTTTGAAAGACTTTTTTTTTGAAAATAATAGATAAGTATGTAGTAGGTACTAGATAGATTGATATAAGAAGGGGGATTAAATGGAGCTTATACTGATAGATATAAGTATGAGTATGAGTATGAGAGATTTAGTGAAATAGTTTGCCATTGTCTTAAGTTATAGAGCCGGAACTTTTGCAAAATACTTACTCTATAGTATCTAGATACTTGTACTAGTAGTATAGTAATACAAAATGCTGAGAAAAAGTAGGTTTAGTTTATAATAATAATAATGTAGATTTAAAGCTTATTTACTACTTGCTGTAGTTCTTTGATAGATATTTGCAAAAGAAGTTTTTTGAGTAAAAAAAATTGGGGTATATATTGTACCATAGTTTACTTGACATTCGAGTTTTTTTGAGGTTTTTTTTGTGGTTCAATTGACTATTGATCTCATTGGGTTAAGTATCTGTACTAACAGTTTTAAGCCTGTTTTATTATTTTATTTATTGCTTATTTTTTATTTATTATGTCGAAATTGAGTATCCTATGTTAGCTGGAAGGTTAATATTATTGATGATTTTTGAACATTTTAGGAATTTAGAGTGAAATACACTGGCTGGATTTGCAGTTTTTAAGTAAAGTAGATAGTATAGATTTTAGCATTTTTCGAATAAATATTTTTTGAGTCTTTAGATAAATGGATGTAAAATTGATATATGTGTAAGCCCTATGTGAAATTGAAATTTTTTATGGAATTTTTTGGGATTGAATTGTTTTTAGATAATATTTAGGAACGGAACTTATATCTTTAGAGTTTTCTTTATTCAAATCCTGTTATTATTTCTATAATATTTCTAGTGAACAATATAATTTCAATTTCTTTTAGCTTTAGGGATGTCTACTATACTGTATGGCTATACTTAATAGGAAGCTATTATTATTAGTAGGGTACTGCTACTATGTTGAGAAAAAATTCCTCAAAAAAAAGTTAAATTTGTAGTTTGTACAACCCATACAGATACCTAAAGATAAGGACTGAACATAAAGAATTATAAGTCTTGTCCAGGTCAATAACTTTTAAATTACCTTTGAAGTATCAGAGAGAAAAAAAAAGTTTTTCATTTTTCCAACATATTGCAATTGCTGCTGGTAGTTTTGTAGTTTTGATAAGTATAATAATAATAAGATGGGAAAATCGAGCATAGATAATTTGAAAAGTTTAAAAAAAGTTACTATCTATGTATACTGGATTGAGATGGAGTATTATTAGTATAGTACCAGGTAGAGAGGTAAAAAAATTTTTATCTTTATCGACCAGTTTTAGTATTGGTTTTTTGGCGTATTTTATGTATCTATTTGTATTTTATTTATTTCGTGATGCGATATTATTAATATCCGTTGGGCCCTTAGGTAGTCCTATAGACACTTGAACAACTGGTCAAAGATTAGATAGGTCAAATTTCAAATGTAAATGGACAATTTGTCAAGACTTTTCTCAAGTTTTTTTACCATCAGATCAGATCGACACAATTTGTAAAATTTTGTAAATCGTATTTGTGCGAGCGAAGCGAGCACTTACTATTCAACTTTGCTTGCACTTTGTCCGTCTGTCTGTCTATCTGTTTGTCTGTCTGTCCAGATGATAACTCGAAAACTACTGGACCGATCTTAACCAAACTTGACATGAAGGATCCCCATAGGGTCTCGGTGTGCCATTTCGACAAAAAATTTCATATTGCCCCACCCATTGGGGTTGAGGGGACCCTTTAAGGGTTCCACATGTTAATCAAATGGGAAAAAATCAAAAATGAGGTTTAATTGGCTATAGGGGTAATCGATGATGGAGGTTCAGAATTTGATGTCCGTTTGACCCGGGAGTTGACCTTTGATCCCGAAAAATTGGGTGACTTGAGATTTTGCAACGCTTTGCTCGCACAATTTATAATCAACTTCTAGTGAGTTGATTAAAGCCTAGTTAGATATACTGGTAGATTTAGATTTAGATTTATTTTAGGAAATTTTTGGGTCAAAATTCTAAGCTTTTTTGACGATAAAAATTTTTGACTAAATATCTAAGGTTTGGTTTTAAAAGTAGTTTTATGAGAAATTGAATAGATTAGTATCTCCAGGATGCGCTTCTATTAGTACCTTACCTACCTAAGATACTAGATAGGTATTTGAAGAATTATTTTATTATTGGGATTTTTATTTTGATATTGATTTTTTTTATCCTTTATAAAAGGCTAGGGTATCGGTTTTGCAATGTATGAAAATGTGCGGTTTTTTGATCGAATTGCCAGGTTAGGTTGGATTAAAAATGGATGATTTAGAATTTTTGTGCCAGTTTTATCATCTATCTGTATTTTGATCTGATCTATCTGGGTGGTTTAAGGCTTATAAGTATAAGTAAAGGCGAGATTACTTTGATCATGAGAGATTTTTTTTTTGAGCTTGAGTTTCAGATTGATAAAGTTTTTTTATTATTCTTTTCTTTATATTTTTTTGTCGGTAAAACCTTTAATAATGTACCTACGAGTATATGTGATTTATAAGAAAGTAGGTGTAAATACAATTGTATGTAAGTAATTTGATAAATGATAGTTTTTTGTACAAATATAATGCTTTTTTTCCTAGTTTTATATAAGTGTAAGTATTATTTTGAGAGAAAAGTATCCTATTACTGAAACTAGTGTGATTTGAGAAAGCTTTTTTAATGGATTTTTATCTTGAGAATTTTTATTATTAGAGTTTTTTTTTAAATATTTTTTTTTCTATTCTATTCTATAGTTATTCCGAAATCACAATGGAACAGCGACTAATGGGAATGGACAAATGTCAATCCAGCTTCCACAACAATATCTTCAACAGCAACAACAGATCAGTAAGTTTTGTTCTAAATTCTAAAATTCTAAAATATTTGGGTGATTACCGTCAAAACCAGTACCGACAATGTGATAATTTATCTCTGACATTTCACACTACTTTATCTATGTAATTAAGGCCCTTGATACATGCACCTAAAGTCTAAATTCTGCCACATGTTATCAAATTGCATTTTTACTTCCATAGATTAGGACTAAATCTCTTTATGTACTCCACGTAGAAACTTTTTTTTATTTTGTCCGTAGACACATTTTAAAGCTATTTGCGGAAAAAATATATTTATAAATGCTCAGGAATAATATAGGAAAAAGCGAAAAAGACAAGAATTAATTTTTGCTCATCTTTTTTGCTTTTTTTTATATTGTTCCTGAGCATTTATATGTAGTTTTTTTCCGCAAATAGCTTTAAAATGTGTCTACGGGCATAATAAAAAAAGTTTCTACGTGGAGTACATAAAGAGATTTAGTCCTAATCTATGAAAGTAAAAATGCAATTTGATAACATGTGGCAGAATTTAGACTTTAGGTGTCTGTATCAAGGGCCTTAATCTAATTTTATCTGACATTTCACACTAGATACTAGATACTTTATCTAATGGTAAGTATATATACTGTAATTGATCAACACTATCTAGATAGTCAATGTTTAGTCTGATTTTCAGAGAGTTGATGGTTTTGTCGGTAATGACCGGGCGGTCAAAATTTTGGAAAAGTATTAATATTACTAGTTGGGAATTCTTTTGCAAATATCTAATGATAATGATGTATATAAATGACGTTGATACAGGCGGCGAAAAATTCTTTTATTCTTCTAGAGAATCGTTTATTTGGCACTTTCTTCCGACTTTTTGTTTTCTTACAAAAGTGACTCAAAACTTGGGTGATGATTCGCTGACACTTGATTGTATTGATAAATTGTCAAAATGATTTTTTTTATTACCTACACTATTACATGATTTAAAAAGGGCTTTTTAACACGATTTTAGTCAAAAATACCGAGCGAAATCCACGGTTTCTTTGAGGCTAATCATGAATAAGATGAGTTTTATTTGAGATATTTTAGTCATTTATTTTTTTGGCAAGTTAATCAGATGAGCATTATGTCTGTGATGTGATGTGATGAATCTGTGTAAATATCTAAATGAATTTCTTTTGTCAACCAACCGAGCCATGTGTTTATTGACTTTTATTATATTTATATGATATGGCTGACTTGGGGATAAACTTTTGTGTCATTTTTGCCGTTTTTTCATCTATCTATCTATCTCGAGTTACTAATACTAATAATAAGTTGTATTTGCAAAAGAACTTTTTCAATTTTTCTTTCAGTCTCATTTCAATAGTGAGTATAGCAAAAGTTAATGTAAAACTAATGGTACTTTTTCTTTTCTTTTCTTTTTAGCACAAGCTGGAGCCTTACCTCCCCCTGGTCAAGGGTATTTACCTGCACCATATGTTATCAATCCTCAGGAACAGCCCTACATTATTACAGGTGAGTTTCTCTTGGGTTTTTTTGTATCTATATTTTTTTTAGCTTTATTAATTTACGCAAGAAAAAAAAGTCCATGGTGGGATAATAAAATGGTGTTTTATGCATGTCCTGATTTCCAATTTGAAACAAAGATCTACTGAGAGATTTGGGTTGAGATTTGTGAAAGAGATAAAAAAAGGGACAATCTTGCGAGATTATTTGAGACAAATAAGTAAATCTATGTAAGAAAATACAGAATAGTAAAAGAAATGAAAGAAATGAAATTAGGTTTGTCAACTGTTGTGTTCTTATATGAATTTGTACTACTAGGTCTACTAGGTTCTATGTATACTAATATATGTATTATTATTTTTATTTTGGGATTTGCAAATTCTCGGCTCTTTTGTGTTTCTTTCAGTGTACTTCTATTTTATTATATGGAATGGAAACCATATGTGCTCGAGTGCTAAAAAGTTGACACAATGACAAGACTTGGTACTTTTAAAAGTCTGTGTCTAGATTGTCTAGAACCATTCAGTATTATGTAGATGTAGATATTATAATATAAGTAGTGCTAGTTCTAGAAGAATGAAAAGTAGGATTGTCATCAACTTGGTTTGGTTTTGGTCCCCGTCTTTGTTTTGGTTTGTTTTGTCTTTTTTTTGCAAGAAATTAATTAAATTTAAATGCAACTTGGTTCAAGAGCTGTTAAGATTTTTGTTTTTTTCGATCCTCAATCAATGTCACTTAAAAATGGTCTCAATAGTCTCTTAAGTATAGTCTATAAATAATATTTATATATGCAGATTAGGTTATTTTTCATATGTTTATAATAACAATAAAAAGGATAAATGAGCAAGTCTAGTTAGTTCAAAAAGCTGTAATATCCAAGGCCAAAATTATCCAAAAATAAATCAAACTGATTACTGATTAATTTTCCATAATTAAAATCAACTAAAAAGAGTAAAACTAGTAAATCTGACTAGAGGTGAGAAAATTTGAAATTTTGTTAGCCCGAGATCAAAAATAATAGGCCAGCCCGAAAAAGCCCGAAATTTTAGTAATTACGATTTTTTCCGAATTTTTATAGAGTTTCTCATGTTTATCATGCCAAATTAATGATAAAAAATTCTAATAATAAAAATATTCTTTATCTTGAAGTAGGTATAATTAATTTTTATAAAGGAAAATTAACATTTCATTGTAAAAATTTGCCGCTTTTCTAATAGTTTAAGTAACTTAAATTAGGGCTTTTTAGGGTTTCTTCTCCCAAAATCCCACCCGAAATAAAAAAAATCCTTAAGCCCGAAAAAAAACCCGGTCGGGCTTGGGCGGGCAAACGGACTAAAATTTCTCATCTCTAAATCTGACATTCTTTAGAATTTAGTAATATTTTGAATTTTGTCATCTGAATTCCGAATAATTATATGGCTCGATCAGAATTCAGAATTTGGATAAAATTGAATTAAGGTTTATTATTCATAGTTGGTTTGCAATTTGAGATTTAATTTTTTAATAATTGTATCAAAATAACTAGCAAAAAAAGCGAGACTTGCGATTATATATTAGCTGATTCTGTATTCTGTTCTGTATATGGTTGAGTTGAGAAAGTTTTTGCGATGTAAAACGCACTTTTCATTTTTAATTCAATTCTTTTAACTCAATTAAATTTGAACCACTTAACAACAATAGTTTAGCATGGGGAAAAGTACAACAATTATTTATTTATTTAGAAAGAAACCTCTCTCTTTTTATCGCATAATTCTTAAACTTATTAAATAGGGTATTCTATTCTACAGCTGAAGGTACTAATCATGATATATTAAGTTGAATATGGGCAAACTGACCTTTTCATCACGTTTTTACAAATTCTATTTATTTCCTATAGAGGATTTCCCCTTTAGGACATTCTAATTACCATTTTTTACTCTTTTTTTTTGAAATGAGATCATGACTTTTGACAAATGAGTAAATCGAGCTGCGTGAAATGCGATCTTTGGCTAATCTTAATTTATCTGTATAACATACATATACAGATACTTACCATTTAATCATTAGCATTTATATCAAATCTTGAGTAAATTTAAAAAATTAGGCCTGTAATTTATTTCTTTCACATAAATCTCTGACATTATTCTGAACTATTTTTCATTCTTCGTTTAATTTAATTCGATTAAAATTATATGGTTCGTTTTTCTCGAGTTACAAACAAAATTAGTCAAGAACTACAGAAAATGTTCTACTGATAATACATAGTACATACCTAATTGAAATTGAAATTGAAATAGAGCAATAATAGTCTATGGCTTTGTCATTTATATTGATAGAACAGAACTCATTAGAATTTTGGTCAACTTAATAAGGAAAGAATATTATGGCAAATTCAAGAAAGTGTTCTGTGATACATTAGTAGGGTATGGAATCGGGGAAACGAAAATTAATTAAGAATCTAATGAATGTAGCTTTAAGTTAATTAATACGTTAATTAAATTTCCGTTGTTTTTTGTAACTTTCTTTTAATTTTTTTTCTCGATTTTTTACAGGTGGGACTCAGGTGATACCAGGCTACTATGGTGTTGCTCAGGGACTTCCTTATGGATACTATCCACATCCTGGACTGGCACATATGGGAGCAGGTCAAGTAGCGGCTGGGCCTGGACAACGTAGGCCAGGATCACCAAATGGAGCTGTGGCTGAAATGGGAGGTAATGTATCTTATAATAATTATCATTATCTTAAATTTATTTTTCAAAAAACAGCTTTGAAATTGTAATTTTTTAAACACAATAAAGGTCAACCAGGTCAGTATCAGATGATTCCAGCATATTACGATCAGAATGGAAGCCTAGTAATGGGAGCTAGAGGAGCCACTCCAATGCGACTTGTATCACCAGCACCTGTTATGGTCAACAATCAAGGTTTGATTTTTGAACATTATTTTTTTCTATTATCTGTTAAATATGGGCTGTAAATATAATATGCTCTGGAGCTAATTTTGGGGGGATTTTTGTTTTTTTTTTGAGCTAAATTTTTACCTGGAATTTGGAATTGGAATGGTTTTAATTTAATTGATCCGTTTTTGACACCTACTTACTTGTATAGGGAATGGATATGTCCCGGCTGGACAAGCACAATATGCTGCACATCAAAGCTATAATCCTGCTTCTATCAATGCTTCCTCAATTGGACAAGGTCATTTTCTGAAAATTATACTAATAAAATGATGATTTTTTAAGTTGAGACTCAAAGAAACCATCGAGTGTACATATATACTATACTACCTACCTTTATAATAAGCAAAAACAAAACAGGGTTAAAAATGAGCACTTATGACAAAAAACTTAGAAAATTTTTTCAAAATTCGAAAATGAGATTATTGCAGCTCTAGACCAATTAAGATACGCAGATTCCGAATATCGACTCTATTTTACCCGGAAGTTGACATTTGACACCGAAAATCGGGTTTTTCGGAAAAAACCGAATTTGAGATTTGACTCATTTTAGGGGTTTTCAACCAT
>JAQIXA010000460.1:0-42948 GCA_034699045.1 Nanhermannia cf. coronata Gr-Ori-00579
CCCCATGACCACAAGGGGTGGGGCAATCTGAAATTTTTTGTCGAATGGCACACCGAGACCCTATGGGGTCCTTCATACTTCATGCCAAGTTTGTTAAAGATCGGTCCAGTAGTTTTCGAGTTATGCCGCGAACATACATACGGACAGACAGACAAAGTGCAAGCAAAGTTGAATAGTAAGTGCTCGCTTCGCTCGCACAAAAAGGACTTTTGTGAAAGTCCCCTACTTATATCGTAAGAATCAAAAGACTTATTTTAGTGAAATTTCTTACAACTTACTACTGTTATTGAAATTCATGATGTATGCACTCGTTTCTTCAAAAATAATAGAATGGATTTAACCGGTTTATTTGGAGTCAGGAGAAAATTTTGAGTTTGTGACTGGAGAAAGCAAGTGAAAGTCCAATTCAAATGTAGAAACCTTTTATACCAGATCCCTTTTATGCAAATTCTACACCTACTAAACTAACCATGAATATTTGGGATTGATAATTTTTTTTTTCAGAACTTGCGCGACGTTAATAAAAGAATCTTTCTTTTGCCATATTCCTTCACTTGTTGAAAGATTCAACTTGAAATTTAAACAATTGAGCAGAGAACCATAAAATTGGGTTTAATTTTGTAGACCGTGCATGAAATTCAATTAATGTCACCGATTTTGGCTAGAAGATATTTATTATTAAAATTGAATATTTCAAGTATCTATCTTGACAGACTTCTAATAGCAAATGCTATTAGAAATAAGTAATTTTTAAAGACTCAACTGATTCGACGAGTAGACTTATCTGCCAAATATAAGTATGGATACGGCATTTAGCAGAATCCACTCTTATTGAACCCATTATAGTATCCACTCCGATAATTTTAGCATAAAAAACATACCAAATGATTTTCATAAGCAAGACTATTCTCAATTCTGAATTGAAATTGAAATAGGAGTAGGCAGTTGGATTTCTATTGAATTTGTCAATTGTCAGAAATCATTCATTATTCCTTAAATAGAGTGAATATTTCTGCTAGTTGTCTCAGAATTATAATAGTTGTCTCACGTAGACTAGAATGCAGTTTATAATATAAAAAATACCCTTGAAAAGTACTTATTTCATTCAAAATTGAAAAATTATTGTCTTTATTCTCTAGAAAAATAATTTTAAGTTTCAAATTAAAATCCAACTGGAGACCATCCAGTTGTTTGCGGAACTTTAACAGTATGATAGCACACTAAAGTATCCCCAGGTAAGGGTTCAAAAGTTGAGTCATCTTTAATTTTGAGCTGAACACCACAGTCTTGACCATCTTTGACTGTTTCTACCTCGTCCTTATAATGATGTAATGAATTCACACGTCCATCATAAACAACATTCTCATCTCCCCCACGAACCACTTTAAATCGGGCTTTCTTTTTCAAAGAACCTTTAGAACATCTACACCCAGCCACTGGAATCTAAAAAATTCAATATAATGTTATTAAGAATGAGGTGCAGAAGTCTTATAAACTTATTAGTGAAAGTAGAGTATAATACCTTCTTTTTTCCTTGAGATATTTTAAAAATTTGTAATATTTCTGCCTGTCCCAATTTTTCCTCTTGATCCAGTAGAGGTAATTTGGCATTAATATCCTTTTTTAAAGCTTCTACTAAACGATAAATTATTTTCGAATGGCGAAATACGATATTTCTTTTTTTACATTCCATTTCCAATTTATTTGAAATATTCACGTTAAATGCGTATATGAAAGCTATAAATTGGAGAGAATAAAAGAATTTATACTGAACTGATTCTTTAGAAAATATCCACCTATTATATTATGAATTATATCAGTACCTGAAAATGTATCTGCGAGATTGATATCATTTTCATTTATATTTCCAACACCGTAGGATACAATATCTAATCGACATTGATCATGACAATCGTAGGTTTCAATTACATCTAATAGTGATTCAACAGATCCATCAACGTCACCTTTAACAATTATGCTAACTCGAGGTGTTAAATCATCGTCAATGATTTCTTTAGGCCTTGGTCCTTTTCTTCTTAATTTGTACTTGAATCCTGATCTATGTTTTTTATCCAAGGCTTCTTTATATTCCTACAAAAATGTAATATAAAAAGTAGGTTAGTAAAAAAAAAAATTAAGTTGAACAACGATGTCTAGGTCTAGATATTAATTTTACAAATCATACCTTATAATGTTGATCTGATTTCATTTTAATTATTTCAGAGTCTTTTTCCTCTTTTTCTAAAGCATCTAGACTTTCCCTGTATTGTATTATTTCTTTTGCCCTTTGTTCAGATTCAACTTCATAGATTTTATCACCAGCTGAGGGCAAGTCCTTCCAACCGATTATTTCTACACTGGAATAATTTAGAATTTTTTTAAAACGATATTGTTTCAATTTTTTTAATTATTAAATTGGTAACTTAAACTTACGGTGTTGATGGCCCAGCTTTATCAACAATTTGTCCATGTTCATCAAACATACCTCTTACCTAAAAACAAATTTAAAAATTCTGAAAGTCTTTCTTTGGACTTTAACTATCAAGTAGTTTACTTTTGCCCAACAAGTTCCAGCAACTAAAAACGAACTTTTTCTCAACATTCCTCTTTGTATTAGTGCTGTAGAAGTTTTTCCTCTACCCGAATCAACTTTTGATTCTAAAACAACACCTTCAACAATTCCAGTATTTTCACTTTTTAAATTCATTAATTCAGCCTAAAAATTATTCAGACTATTACTATTACTCTTAATTTTAAAAATATATTTCATAGTAAATTACTTGTACAAGAATGCATTCAATCAATTGGTTAATATTAGTTCCTTTAAGTGCAGAAATAGGTACAGATTGTATTTCACCACCATAATCCTCTAATTGTAAGCCTTCCTATTTGAAGAAAAATATCATAAATCTCTTATATTAAACTTTCTTTGAAAAAAATTACCTGAAGTATAGTTTTCTTTGTTCTTTCCTAAAATAAAACATTACAAATTACAGAATACAGAATAGTGATAAATAGGTGAATTTTTATTTTTTAAATTCGGACTTACTATATCAGCATCTCCTCGATCAATTTTATTTATTGCAACAATTATAGGAACATTTGCATTTCGGGCCATTGCAATTGATTCTCTTGTTTGCTCCATACATCCATCATCTGCTGCTACCACTAATACAACTATGTCTGTCGCCTAAATAAGGAAAAATGATATTAAAAAATGATAATGATTCATTCAAATTGCTAAAATACTTGGTTAAAACAAATTTTTACTTGTGCTCCACGATTTCTCATTGCATAAAAAGCTGCATGACCAGGAGTATCTAAAAATGTGACTAAGTTTTCCTCTAATTTGACTTGAAAGGCACCAATAGCTTGTGTTATACCTATTTTAAAATGTCATAAAAATCATAATATACCTAAATTCTTTTTTACAAAGCATTGATCATTCATTAGCGTAAAAATATATCTTACCACCAGCTTCACCGGCAACAATATTAGAATTTCTTAAGGTATCTAAAAGTGTCGTTTTCCCATGATCAACATGTCCCATAATAGTAACCACAGGTGGTCTTGATGCTAACTCGGATTCTCTCACTGGACTAGGTTCAATATCCTTATTCACTAGTACTTCTTCATCTTGAGCCCATGGTGGAGGAACCGTGTTACTTTTACAACCACTCTTTCGAACAATTTCTTGAATAATTTTAAAATCATCTATTTGACTACTGGATTTATTATATATGTCTGTATTCTTGACATAGAGCATGACTTCAAAAACATGAGCTTAAAATAAAAAAAATCATTTAAACACACCGAACGAACTATCGCAAAATAAATAATGGATCTTACAAACAGGTTTGTTAAGGGCGTCCGCAAGCTCTTTAACCGTAATATTTTTCCATACAGATATGGTAGGCAACACACGTTTATTTCCATAAGGATTTCGAACTTCACCTTCCCTCAACACCTCTCTCTTCTTTTTCAGCAGAATCCCGGTAGTAAATAGACTTCTCTTATTATTGTGACAATTACGACCTCCTATAAAAGTAGACCTAGAGAAATGTACAAAATTTAAAGTCCATTCATTTGATTCAGCTCTGAAGAACACTCTTTTAAGGCCTCATTTTTTCAACTGACCATGAGACCATTCATAACAGTAACCGGCAACCGGTTTTCAGAGCTGAATTTTATGAAATACATTTATAATATAAGATAAATGTTGACCACAAATTACAGCTATAGACATAGACTAAACTACAGAAATGTATAAAATTTTCAGTCTATTCAGCTCTGAAGAACACAATTACTGTCTCAATTTCGAATATAAACAATACCCGGCCACCGGCCGGTTTTTCAGAGCTGAATTTAATGAAAGAAAAGACAGCAAAATAAAATTTGATGTAAACATCAAAACTATTATCCAATTAAAATACTTAAATACCTTGATGACCAGAATAAGAATTCCCTTAAAAATAGCCCGTTTGACAGATAGAAAGATGCTGGATATGTTGAATTCCTAATTATGGTGGAAATTAACATAATTACCATCCTGGACCACCTGGAGAAACCTAAACTAAAAAAGTCCAAAAATGTTGACCAAAACCAAAAAAATCCATGGATTGGATTTCTGTATTTTTGATTTTTGATTTTTGAATCAAAAAATACTCAAAGCTAAAGTAAGCCTCAACTTTCACTTACAAAAAAAAGTAAATATAAAAGAAAAAATAAAAAGTAAAATCAATTGACCATATTTTTGTAATTTAATTGTAGTTTTTTTAATTATTTTGGCGAAATGTTGGACATTTTCGTCATTTTTAGCAAGGGTGGGATCGTCCTGTGGTGCTACCAGTCCTCAAAAGACATTCTCCTGACCTCGGTCAATGCTCTGATCCGGACAGTCATTCTTCAGGTAAAAATTCATTTTTTAATTACATACTTTAATTATTAATTGCGTTGTTGTAATTGTACAAGTGCTAAATTAGCTAATTATACATGGTCATGGATTTTGGTTTTTTTAGGAAAGAACTGGAAATGATTGTTTTGAGCATGAGTCCCTTATGATGCAATATAGACTGGACAATGAATTTGAGGTAAATTACCAGCTGGACTTAAATTATTGGTTTTTTATGAAGGTCGAAGGTCATTATGTAACATATGTTTTTTTGTCATTCTAGCTCGTGTTTGTTGCTGGCTATCAGAAGATATTGCAGCTCACTTACATGGACAAATTCCTCAGTGATATACATCGAGAGATAAGAGATCGATATAAGACACAGCTGCTGGATAAAATGTCCTATTTTCGAGGGATTGACTTTGCCCATGTATACACGGAGATTTTGAGAGAAGCTGAAGTGTGGAGTAGAGATATAGCAGCTAAGCCGAAGGTTATGAGATCCTTTGATCAGAGTAAAAAATCGCAAAAAACTGTAGCAAGTATGATTGACCGACCAAGTGATAATAGTAAGGGGAAGAAGCCTACGAAGAAGGCGAATAATTCCAATGGGAAAGGTAATGGTGTTGGTGGTAGTGGTGTACAAGAGCGTAAAGATTTTAATGAAAATGATGATGATGACGAGGATATCGATGATGGTGAAGAATTAGATGAAAATAGTCAAATGTGTGATTCACCAACGATTGGAGGACATAGACCAATGATGACAATGGGGAAAGGGAAATCATCGAAATTGTCAAGAAGCCCAAAAAGTCCTAAACCAAATGGTAGTGGTGATAAAGAGAAGGATGCAAAGAAGAAGGCAATGAGAAAATGGGATTTGGGTGGAACTAAAGATGATGTGGCTTCACTGGAAAGAACCAAGCCTGGAGAAGGTGAAAGAGACATAGTTTATGATCGATCAATGGTTGGAAAAATGTCTGGGAAAATTAGATCATTGGAAGTCCCAGAGGAAGATAAGAAGAAAGATGCTGCTTCAGGTGGAGTATTTAACATATTTAAAGGGCTAGTTGGAGGAAAAACTGTGACAAATGATTCAATCCAACCTGTACTCGAAAAATTGAAAGATCATTTGATTGGAAAAAATGTTGCTTCAGATGTTGCCTTTAAGTTATGTGATTCTGTTGCTGCTAAAATTGAAGGAAAGGTAAAAGGCTAGTCAATTTCATTTCTCTCATATTTTTTCATTATTTTTAATTTTAATATAATTTATTAATTACTTTACTAACTAGGCACTTGGAACATTTCAAACTATCAGTTCAACCGTAAAAGTAGCAATGGAGGAATCATTACTTGCTTTGCTTCAGCCGAAAAAACAAGTGGATGTATTGCGTGATGCACTTGAAGCCAAGAGACAAAAACGGCCATTTGTTATTACATTTTGCGGTGTAAATGGAGTTGGGAAATCGACAAATTTGGCCAAGGTAAAAAATTTAGATAAGATAATAAACTCAATTTCAAAATAACTAATCCACTATCTTTATAGATTTGCTTTTGGTTGATTGAAAACGATCTGAGGGTACTCGTTGGTCAGTAATTAATATATTAATATTTTAAAGTAAAATAAAAGTAATCAATTTCAATTCAATTATCTAATTTTTACTATTTTTATAGCTGCTTGCGATACATTTAGAGGTATGTACTACCTTAGTACTTTTACATTTTAAGCCAATTTAAGAATAGTTATTAGTGTACCACTATTGAATATTTTTTCCTATTTTTTAGCTGGAGCAGTTGAACAGTTGAGAACTCATGCCAAACATTTGAATGCATTACATCCTCCGAAAAATGGATTTGCTTCAGTACAATTGTACGAAAAGGGTTATGGGAAAGACGCTGCTGGTGTGGCTGCAGAAGCAATTTCACATGCTCGAGATGCAAACATTGATGTTGTATTGGTTGATACGTAAGCTCCTGTTTGAAAATGAAAAGAGTATTTTACAATTGCTTATTTAATTTTTTTCTCTTGTTTAGTGCTGGGAGAATGCAAGATAATGAGCCATTAATGAGAGCTTTGTCAAAATTGATTCGTGTAAATAATCCAGATTTGGTCCTTTTCGTTGGTGAAGCACTCGTCGGAAACGAGGCTGTTGATCAACTTGTCAAATTCAATCGTGCAATGGCTGACTTCTCAGAACAAGCGAATCCTCGACTGATTGATGGGATTGTTTTGACAAAATTTGATACTATTGACGATAAAGTTGGAGCAGGTACCTACCTAAATTAATTTTTTCCAAAAATATAAATTCTCTACAATTTATAATTTTTGTAGCTGTTTCGATGGCTTACATCACAGGTCAACCCATTGTTTTCGTTGGAACGGGTAAATAAATATAAAATTATTTAATTAACTATCTAGTACCTTATCATATCAGGAAAAAATTATTTTTTTACTCTTGCAGGTCAAACATACACTGACCTTCGATCGCTTGACAGCCGAGCTGTTGTTGCTGCATTAATGAAATAAACTACTGATGCTGATGATGCACTTTACTACGCTAATTTCCTGAAATATCTTTCCGAAACTTCTATATTTTATGATTTAATCAACATCATGTGATTTAAGTTTAAACAAGAGTTTGCCAAAAATTCGTTTTTATCTTAAAAATGTCTTTAGGTACAATTTAATCGTGTCCTACGAGTAGTACCTATTCTATTACCTATTCTATTACCTATCCTATATCTACCTAATTCTATCTTCATTTTACTCGTTATTTTGCCTTTAAAATTCTATCTTGTTCACAAATTATTCAATGTATTACTATTGTACAATTTCAATTAAATGTTGGTGATGGATTTATTTACAAATGATTCAAAAAATGATTAAATAACAAACTTTCTAAAATAAATTCTAAAAAAAAATTACTTTATTTATTTACGCCTTTCTCCGTGTTCCAGCTAGAAATTCATCAATAACTGATTCATCATAGTATTTATTATATTTTTTCCATCCAAATCTTTTCTTGGGGTCTTTATTACTTGGAGATGGATTCATATTTGGCATCAAACCTAAAATAGCAAAAAATGGTCAAGTAATTGTTCAATAAATGACAATTATTAATTAGGTTTAGGTATGTACCAGCTTTCTGGGCCATTGCAACTAGATAATTGACGGTTTTTTGCTGTTTCCTACATAGTCCTGTGATTCTAGACGGTAGCATACATCCATCAGAACGGATAAATTGACTGAGAATGAGGACATCCTAAAAAATTGACAAAAGACACCAAGAGTTTAAAATATGACCAACCCATAATTACATGCACATTACTTTAAAATTATAAATTATGATTCTTACAGTATGACGAATCCTCATAGGAAGTTTAAGCCTACAAATGGGACAAGAACCACCACATTCTCCAGGATGATTGGATCCATCCAGTTCTTTAACCTGAGGAATTAAATGCTCCTTTCGATCAGATTCAACATACACAGCTTCAATAATGATCTTATTTCCTTCCTGTCTTTCTCGAACTGTACAAAGAAACATAATATTATGTACATTAAACCATTAAACCATTAAAAGTAATCATTAAATAAAGTTAAGGTGCTTACTTTCTTTTAGGTAATTAGGTGGTGAAGTCATAAAAGTTCTTAATAAATTAAAATTAAAAAGTGCTGGAACAGCAGACAATCGCTGATTTCTTAAAAAACTTCTCATTAACAAATTGGACATGATTCGATGGGTAGCCTTGAAATGTGACGAAAGTAGTTTATCTTTAAATTATTACTTAATTATGAAGTTAACAAAAAAAACCCATCGAATCATCAGTTAATTTTAATATTTTTTATTAAATATGTAATATTATTTATTATTTTATTTTTTTTTTGGTTTCGTTTCGATTCAAACAAATCTCTATTTTATATTTTTTAGTTCAGTTTTAGCTTAGGATGATCAGATCAAGCAAAGAAAGGCTAGGCAGTCACAAAAAGAAGATTTATAGGGGTGATTTGGAAGGAAATGTAAACGGGTATTTTACGGGTATTTTTTATTTTACGGGTATTTTATCGAAGGAATGAAATTGGTTGGACCCGATTTTGAATTGAATCCTATTTTTTAGGATTCATTCCATAAGGGAGTACTCGACCTCGACTAGACTTCAAAAGTCCTCTAACTTGTCTGCAAAAGTATTTACATATTTTTTTGTATTTAATTTGTATTTATATTCAACGATCCTGGTTCTTCCTCAAGAAATGCTGAATTGAAAAAAGCTTCAAAATATCAAAATATCGGCGATAATTTCCTGTTCATTCCTCTGGGTTTTGAGACCCTTGGTGGTTTTGGTCCTCATGCCAAATCTCTAATCAAAAAGGTTAGAAGAGAAATAACCAAATCCACTGGAGAAATCAATGTCACTTTTATACCTCAAAGAACGAATCAGCATAGAATTTCAAGATTCAACTCAATTTGTTTCATTGAAACCCTTCCTCAAACTGAAACTTTACTCGAAATCAATTATCTATTTTAATTTTGTTTATTAAATCTGCACAATTTTTTAAAATTAATTTGTCTAAAAAATACTTTCACGTATTCCTTTAAAAAATTTGTATTTACTATACCTATCTATTCCTCTGAAATAAATAAGTAGGTAGATATGATTTATAACCTTTGATAAAGCTTCATTTTATTAAAAAATATTCCTATTCCTATTTCTAATTATATTTTATAAAAATTAATAATAACTTGTAAAATTACTTATTACAATAATAGTAGATATCTGTATCTTGAAAGTATCTTAAATTAAAAGTTACAGGTCATTTTTGAGTAAAAGATTGTCAAAAAGAGTTATCATTTTTAATAGCTCAAGTTTTAATTTTTAAGCTTTTGTGGTTGTATTTGTGTTGGTGTCATTTGGAGAAGACTTTTTAGTAGCCTTCCCCTTTTCCCATCGATTGACATAGTGGAGGGGGTAGCAAATGATTCCTGAGAGAAGTATCAACGACCCAGACACATAGAATGATGCATCATAAGATCCTGTCACATCATAGAGAAATCCTGAAAAAATTAAAATTTTGGTTTTTCAATTGAATTTTGGTCTTATTAAACTGATATATCTCTGTCTAAAGAAAAGTTACCAGCTATGGGTGCGCCAATCAGTGCAGCAAATCCTTGGAATAAACACGAAAGTCCGAAAGCATTTGTCAAAGCTGGTAGTCCAAGAAATTCAACGATTATAATGGATCGAAGTGTGACGAAACAAGCTGAAAAATTCAAAAAAAAACATTAGAAAATGACCTTTTTAGTTAAGGATCCTTTCCCCTTAATAATATTTTCAGCTGCTCTTTACCTAATGAAAGTCCAAATATACAAGAATACATGGCAAACAATGGATAAATATGAAAAGAGGGTAAGGTCAGTGTGACAATGCCACCGATGGTCAAGGCCAAATTGTTGACCAAAAGAGCGTTGACACCAGGCCTATCAGCAGCCCAACCGCAAAAGATTCGTCCCACAACATTAGAGATACCAATTTGGGAAACTAGAAAATTGATCTTGAAATCCTCTTCTCTTAATTGCGCTGCTGCTGTTTTGTTGCCATTTTCCATCGATTCACTTGCAATCCCTTTAAAATCAAAAATCGGGTAATCTAATGAAGTAATTCGTGATTAAAAATATTTACCTGCTAAATACATGAATGGAACAAACATTCCAAGCATCATAATAGTCCCAGAAATTGCAAGTAGAAAGAAAGTGGGTGAAAGCAGTAGGCTGAAGTCGAGCATTTTCCGAATAAATCCAAATCTTTTCTTCATTTTCTTTGTGTTAAACGGGACTCTCGACCTTTTTAACATAAAAATTACAAAATTTTGCAAAATTTTATTTTATAAGTATCTGTAAAAGGGGTATTACATAACTACAGCCCATTCTTTACTGGAAAATAATGGATGATCACCTTCTAGCTAAAATTTTCGAAATTAGAAACTAATCGGTTATTTTAGGTAGGTATATTTTAGTTACATTTTCAACATAGTCAGGGACATGGCTCATACTCCCACCGTAGAAAATATCGTCACGATACAAGGGCTTGTTGACAAAGGCATTTGTGCTCTCGACACGAAGGATTTTTGACCTGTTTCCTTCGTCCATGGTTAAAATAGAGTGACCTACATACATTCGAAATGTGTCAAGTTAAAAACCTTTAAATTTTTGTGAATATTCTTTAATTGTACCTATATGAGCAATAGTTAAAATGGTCGAGTTCCGATTTAATTGACTTCTATTATCGTGATCATCATGAAAATTCGTAGTGGCGGATACAGCTCTTGGTAAATCGGCAAGAATCTGCTGTTCGACTTCACCCTCTTTCTCTTCAAGAATTGGCTGGATTTCATCTGAATTGGCTTCTTCAGCAATTTCCTTCAAATCTGGTAGTCCAACGAAGCTTTTATTTCGCATACCTTGCCCTCTTTGGGGTAATGGGACAGGAACAGGGGGTTGGCTTTGAGATTGTACTGGACTACTTTGAGTATGGTGGGGTAATGAAACATTATCTCCAGATGCTGAAGCATCTATTGGTCCTAAATTAGTTTTTACTGATGGAGCTGAACCTCTCCTAAAAAAATTTAAATACAGAAAAGAATGCTAAAATTAAGATTTATTTTACTCTATCTTCTAGATATACTTATGAGATAAAAAGCAGCATAAATAAAAAAGGTCTATACGGAGTAGTGCCCAAAAAATTGTTCGTTTTTTACAAAATTTACTGAATTTTATAAAATAGCTTAGGACATGGACATAAGTTACTTTTAATAATCATATTTTTTACTTACCTTTTGTATTTAGAAGGATGTGGCACTGAAGTTTGCAAATTTTTTAAAGAATGAGTTGAACTTTTATCACCTTCAGTTTTGCTAATAGTTTTGGCATTATTACTAGTAATTGGTTTATGCGAATTTGGATCAACTTTTTGCTTATTCACAGACAACATAGTGTTATTAGCACCAATAATCTCAACACCACGAACTGAATCACCCATTGTTGAAATACTATCAGTCTCCCATTTCTCCATATCTCTAGCTCTTTTGAGGCGGATCATTAGAGGTGTTCCTTCCGGTGATGGCGTCACCGTTTGAGCTCCACGTAATTTAGCAATCGCCTTCGCATCCTCAGTCGCCTTCTTTTTCTTCTTCTTACTTCGACTCATCTCTGCTGATTTACTCAGAGGTATATAAAATAACCCGAAAAAGATGGTGAAGAGGACGATTCCAGCTTGAACTAAGATTGTATTTTGCCATCCGATTGAATGTATGAGAAATGAATTAAAAGGTGCGAATACAAAGGTTCCTATCCCAGATCCGCAAATGGCGATCCCTGTGGCTAGTGCCCTCCTTTTTTCAAAATAGAACCTGGAAAATTCAAAAAAATCAAAAAAATCAAAAAATTCTATTAAATTGTGCTCATTTTGGCCAAAAATTTGGACAATTTAAAGTATTTATAATATTGATAGTTTAGATTTTAGATATATGTAGATACTTTGCTTACCCAACAGTCACAATTGAAGGAATGTACATAAACCTAATATAAAATCATACTTGAAGGTAGTTCAAAATCAAAATTTAAAGTCTGGACATAATTAGGCCAATAATTAATAATTTACCCAAAGCCAATTCCACCAACAATTCCATACAAAATAAATAGAGAAATTATGTTTGGTTGGCCATTAATGTTACACAAATAAGCTCCTAGAAATCCCAATCCTGCCAAAACACTTCCTAAATATAATCAAAGGTCACTACTATATTTTCCATTTTTGTTTTGGCAAATCTGCATATCCTACCAAAAATAGCAGCCGTACGAAATCCGTATTTGTTGGAAAAAAACGAAGCTAAAGGTCCAGACATAAGGTAAAAGCCGGGTAGAAGTGATCCAACCCAAGTGATTGTTGAAACTGATAATTTTTGACCTGAAGCAGTTCGGATTGGCTCCAGAAATACCCCAAATGAATAGATTATCCCATCTATTACCATATTACCTGCAAGGATTTTAAAGTTAAATTTTTGAGTAGATACGTATGTTTAGGTTTAGTTTTAGTTATTAGATTATCTAATTTAGATATAGGTACATACTCATAAAGGAAGCAAACACGACCCACCAGCCCCAACCTCCATCAGGTGCAACTAAAACTTCATCACGATCTATTTCTTTCTCATCAGCTCCAATGATCTGTCACAAAAATTAAAAAATATTAATTAATTCATTCAATCAGTTACTTTTTCAAAAAAGCTTTAAAAAGATACAGGATAAAGTAGGTAGGGTACTATCAATAGTCTAGTTTATAGAATTCTGAAAGAATCTTTTATTTTGGCCAAAAATTTGACTATCAGTTAAGTACCCTAACCATAAGTACCTACCCTATGTATATTAGCTTTTTCGACACTTTTTGCATACATAAATGAAGTTACTTTACTTACCATAATCTTTTCATTCTCGCCAATGAAAAAGCTGGCTTTCATGTCGGCCAAGTCCCACATCTCGTCATCGTCACCTTCCATGGGAGGTAGTTTGGCCACCGGTAACGAGGCCGATGTGGCCCTCTTAACGAACTTGTGATCATTCTCAAAATTCGGATGACTACTCATATTTCTTCAAACTAAAATAGAAAAGTACACAAAATGAAATTCACAGCTCACATATTTCCCTTTTGGCTAACTAAACACAAACACAAAAAACAATCCAATCCAACCAAATCTACAAAAAATGGTCAACTAAATAGCCAGTAATTCAGACGACGAGACATGAACGCACAAATTAAAAAACTTACTCATCAGTCATTATACTGATCTCATAATCTCTTACTATCCATATTCATAAATATCTTGATACGAGTACTCAGCTTGAATAATCAATAATTTAGTGTTTATGTAAATGTTCAAAATCAAAAGCATGTCATTTCAATTCAATTACAATATTTTTATCCTTATACTTGTACAATACGTATACAAGGTCTCATACGGGTGATTGAAAAATACTCTCAAAAAAGCAAGATATCATTTTTGAGATCAGATCAGTTCTGAGCTCGGGTTCATTTCGATTTCGAATGTAAAGGTTATAGTTAGTAAAGAAAAACTCAGAATCTTAGAATCTTAGATCTAGTTTACGAGATATCCATCTAAAATTCTAGATATTTTACTTGGAATTTCTGTCAGGATTTCTAAAATGCTTTTCAAAAATTTGCAAAATTTTCAAATTATACCAAAAGACCATTTAACCTCCTTTTCCAATGGTTTTTTAAACCTAAACCTAAGCCTAGGACATTAAAGTTTTTTAGAGAGCTTTTGTGATTTCCGAAACTATTTTAAACCAATTCTTATCATCCTTATTACAGTCTTGATATTTTTATAGCTTGTTTTCACTCACTTATTTAAAATTTATTTCTCCTTTTTATCTCTTATATTATGTAACCACTCATTCAGCTATTCAATGATCATCCCAGTTTGTATTTTTTGTCCATCCGATCCACGCTTCTCTTCCATACTATCCGCATATACTCGTACAAGCACATACATTTACAATTTACATCACTAAAAAACAAAAAAAAAATAAATTAATATCGTCATATTTTATTATTTTAGCAAATATCTATCTACTTATTACACATAGGTATAGCAACCTTATCAAATCCTGAATCGAGTCCGAGTCTGGTTAGTTAGTTTTGGAATTTTAAATATTATTTTCGATCAATGACTTAATGGGTAGTTTACTTGTCTTGGCTGGCTGTAACTCAATATCGGTATTTTGAACTTTTTGAGGTCAACTATTATGGGTATTATTTATGGACAAGTTGGATCAAAAGCTAATTACTTTTTCGTGTTCTTGTGTTTCATTTCAAATCAAATAAATAGAATTTGACAGAACTACAAAATAACACACATCTCAAATTACCCAAGAAACTTAACACGCAACATATCTCGGGAAAAATTCTTTGAAGATTACACTTATTGAAACTTTGTGTTTGTGATATACATTTTTGTGTATGTACGAGTATTATTGTATAAAATTGATTATTATACAAATTTTGCGTATTGAGAATTGGCCTTATCACAACTGTCAATTAAAAATCTTACAATTTTAAGATTAGATAAAAAATATATTTCAATTTCAAACTTGACCAGATTTCCCATAAAGAAATCACTATGAAATATTAAACTAAAAGTTAAATATCAATTTTTAATAGCTAAATAGTTAGTAGTATGGTTTAAAAAGTTGTTTTTTTCCTACAAGTATCTCTCTGAATGCGAAATGGTTTAAAGAACTCTTTTTGCACAGATATTTCCTATAACTATCCTATATTTAGAATTTAGACTTTGTTTTTGAAAAATATAAACCATTTTGCATGTGTAGCAAGTACTAATAATCTAGACTAGACTATAGTATAGTTAGATACATTACATGACTCTTCAAAATGTCTTGAAAATATATATCTCATTTACTTGCTCATTTACCAAAAAGTTAAAGAATTTCTTGAGACTCTCAAGTAAACAAATCTATCTGCCTACAATTTTGCATTTCATGAAAGTTCATGGTACAACTAAACATAAGTGATTTATAAAGTAGAAATGGTAAACAACTTTAAAACTGTGAGACTGTTGATTGTTAAAATGGAAGTTTATTTTTATAATCATAATCATGTACATTATGCATAATACAATTAATTTATGCTTCATATAATAACAAAATTTATAAATATCTTATAAATCATATATAAGTAACTACTTAACTCGTTAATAAAAGTTGTAAGAACAGTTAAGAATACATTTAAATGTAACAAAAGTTTAAAATATTTTTGCTTTTTCTAACCTAAAGCCTAAACTATCTAGTCTAGGTAGTTATAAAGTATATACCTAGGTACTAATTGAAAATTGCATTTATCTGAATACAATATAAAGATTTCTATAAACTATAAATCTAAACTAATGAGTATGAGGTAGTATACTAGTGTAGTAAATTCAACTGGCTAATTAACATTTTACGACATTTTTGTAGATTATAGTTTTTTAGTGACTTATTTTATTATATTTAAGTAGGTAGTGCGTTATATCATTTCTAAGACTAAATAAATGTATTGCTTTACTTACGTTATTATTATTATTAATAATATATGGCAAAAGTGCATTCTTTCAGAAAAAATATTCTCAAAATTTCATATTATTAGGACATTTTTATGATATAGCCTAGGCCTAGGATTAATAGTATAATATACCTACCTAGAATTAGAAAATGAGAAGAAATTTTATCACAGAATACTTAAATTACCTATATATTATGCAAAGTCGCAAATAATTTTCCTGAAATTGTTAAATAGCTATATTTAAATATCTTGATAGCTCTATCTAGTACAAGTAGGTAGGTAGTACAGTATAGGTACGTAAGAAAGACTGGAGATTTTTAATTACTACTCAACTATATGCATACGCATATATCTACTTTCAATCGAAGTAAATGGAAAAAATGACTTATTTTTTCGCTATTCTAGGTTTTTGAGCTCAATTTCAATTACACAGTCAAATCACATCATTATCTTTAAAAAGGATTATTGATATCAAGTTTCAGTTATTAATTGGACAAGATTTAATTGTAGGTCGGTGTTAGTTTCATTGTTGAGTTGAGGGCAATTATCGTAAAACTTATAATTATACTTACATAAACCTTAACCTATAATTTATCATTCGTATCGTATGCATATCATAAATAATCTTTACGAGCCTTTAAATATCTCTTATAAGAAATAAATTCTTTAAATAGTTAATAAATTATCTATAATCTACAGGATATTTAGTTAGTAATATTAGTAGTATAATCGATTGGCTGAATTGTCAGAAATTAACTATATTATATTAACCTAAATAGTTTAATTTTTCCCATTATAAACTTGATTCAACATTGCTTTGTTCAGTTTCGTTCAGTTTTTCCAATTCTTTTTCAACGCTTTGATTTAGTTCAGGACTCTCTTCGATTACTTCGAGCCCTCCAAATGGTTCGAATACTTTTGGCTCTAATAATGGTTTTGGTGGTCCAAATTTGACCACATATGGTATTAAAAAGCTAATGAAAGCTGAAAGGATCAAAAAACCCCCGGCCAAAAAAAATGGTATATCATATGATTGAAAAGTTTCGTATACAGCTCCTATTTAAAATGAATTAGTCAATTATAGGAATTATAATCATAATATATAATCTTTATCGTCTAGAGGCCTAGTAAATAAGTATTACCTGCTAAAGGAGGCCCTACAATACTAGCCAAGCCTCGGAATAACATTAAAAGTCCAAATGCATTTGTTAAATTGTCCAGACCAAGTAGATCAACAAGAATTATTGAGGTCAAGGTTAAATATCCAGCAACGGTAAGTCCAAAAAATATGGATATAAGAACATAAGTTAAATATGATGGACAAAATGGAACAAGTGCAACTGAAAGAAAAATAAAAGGATTTAATGATTGATTTTTTTTCAAAAATTGATGGATTATGTTTTATACTCTACCTGCAAATCCTGATAAAAGCAAACAAATATTGTTCATCAAAAGTGAATTAACTTGAGGCAGATCAGACATGATTCCAGCACTAACTCTGCCAATTGTATTTGCAATTCCTGAAAAAAAAGATTAGGTATTTTTACCATTCTTATTGGAGCCATTCAAGGTAGAAATATTTTATAGGTATGTAGTATTCTTGAGAATTTCATTTCATTACCTATTACTGAAATAAAGTTTGTCGCCGATTCTCGATCAATTTCCTATTTTCAAAGAAAACTCTTTTAGCCTTCGAACTAAACATTTACTTGTACTTAGTAAATGAATTAATCATGGTATAGCTAGTAGTTTGTTTAGTACCTACTACTAAAGTAATTTCTAGTCGCTTACCTTTCCTACTGCTGAATCGATTATATATCTAAAATAATAAAAAAATATATTTTTAATAATAAAAAAAGTAATCTTTTTTATCGACTTACACAAAGGGAACATAAAATCCTAGCATGGAAAATATATTTGAAACGGCAATGAAAAGGAATACTGGATTCTTTACCTTAAAAAGTATAAAAAAAAGAAAAGATATTACGTATAAGTATAAATCATTATTGATTTAAAATATTTTTTTTACAGTTTAGTATAAGATTTAAGGAGTATTTTTACCAAAGAAAAATCCATTAATTGTCCTAATACTGATAGAAAAGCCCCAGCTTTTGAAGTAATGCAAGGGCAAATTACGGGTTTTTTCTTAAGAGAATCTCCATCACCGCCTCCACCATCAGCCGCATCAAATAATCCAAGCTCCTGACAAAAAAAAAGTTATTTTTACTATTCTCATCGGAGAAATCATTCAAGGTAGAAATATTTTATAGAATTCTTGAGAATTACCTTTGGAATATTCAAAACACTTTGTCTATATGTAACTATGCTCCTTTGAGATTGATATTCAGGTAAATTGGAGATTGAACCCGCATAAAAAATGTCCTTTCTTGACATAGGACGAATAATTTGTCTATTTGAATAACTTTCTCCATGATGTGTAGACCTTCTTGAACCAGCGGAAAAGAAAATACCATCGGTCAGTTCAGCCTTGCTTCTCCACAAGCTAGTATTATCGTCCCCATCTTGATTTCCACCGATATTATTATTTTTTGAACTGACGAATGAACCTCGACGACTGCTACCATCCCCAAGATTTGATTTAATACTACTATTTCGTCTAAATGAGCTTCCACTGATTCCAACAAATGATGCAGGAACAGCTTTATATGAATGCTTCCGAGATGGCATTCGATCAAAAAATGGAACACTGGTATTTTTAGGTAGCGATCGACCTGCATTGAACTGTGGTGCAGACCCATTCCGAGGCATGCCTATACATATAAAAGAATTAAAGTTAGTTAAAGTAATAAGTAATAAATATATTATGTTGTCTCAATACCTGGAACGGATATTCGATTTTGAGGTGTCACTAAACCACCTTTTAAGATAGATCTTGAGGGACTTTTGCTGTGCATGTAACTAGACGGTGGGCTCATATGATCCGGTGATGATCCAATACCTTCGCTATAACGTCGTTCTCTTGAAATTTTTCGCTTAATTGGTCTTAAAAAGAATATTTTAATAAATCGATATAAGATTTCTTGTAAAGAATTATTAGAACATACATAATTATGAATTTCTAATTGTCTTACATGGCACTTGAAATCGTCAAAGTCTTTTGTGGACCTTTATTCTCATCTTCTTGATCGTCCTCGTCTTGCTCATCATCATTATTTATCGGACCATCATCTTCATCACCATTAAGCAAATCTAAATTGATTGAATCTTTTTCTCCCTCCTCTGCAATTATTTCTGTAATCATAGAAGGGGAACGAACATTTTTCTCTATTATTAAACTATTTTCTTGAGGTAATGATAACAAGTTCACTTTATTAATTTCAAGCGAATTTGCATTCATTATATCAGCTTTGTTATCTATTTTGTCCTTATCTGTGTCGTCCGTTTTCTTGTCATCATCATTATTACTATTATCTGTATGTTTTTCTCCAATTACGCCCCCATTAGCTTGTTTCTGTTCAGTAATAGTTGGCAGTTGAGATATAACTGATGATTGAACTGGAGTTCCAAATACAAGCTGATCTAAATGAAAATTCGAATGCACGCCCGGATCCACATTGTTAACTGGAATTTTTGCTCTTTTTTCAAAGCTTCCATCAGGCAACTAAACATAGTGATTAATGATACAGAATTAGGTATCTATCTTATAATTACATAGAAGTAGTATATAATAATTCATCTTAAAGCCTACGAATATTGTACCTGAACAACAAAATATGATGATCCAGAAAGCGAATCTTTATCAAAATATTTCTTTCTATCTTCAGCCATACGTTGTAATAAATTATTTTTTCTAAATTTTTTCCCTGCATGAGATTCTTCATCTTCTTCAGGAAGTACGTCTCGTCTAATTTCTAATGGTACTACCAGAGCTCCAAATATCTAAAAAAAAATATATAAAAAGAAATCATAATATATATCATTTAACTTAACGACAAGTATTTTATAAGCCTATATTTGTTTGAACTTTTATAGAAAATATCTCGAAACTTACGCAACATGATAAAGTTAATCCAGCAAAAATTAAATTAGCCGTTCTCCAGTCTGTTACTTTTGTTAGCCATGTTGCAAACGGATTAAATACAAAAGTTCCGATCCCCGATCCGCAGACTGCTATACCATTTGCCAAGGCTCTATATAAGTAGAAAATATTTTTGTGTAGGAGTATTTCACTTTATCTCTGTTATCGTTTCAAATCGATTAAAATCTCACCTTTTCTTTTCAAAATAATAGCCTACGCAAACAATGGCCGGTAAATATATTAGTCCAAAACCCAATCCTATAAAAAAAAACAATCATCAGACCAGGTAAATAAAATACCTAATTCACAAAAAAACAATTAAAATAAACTTTGACTTTTACTAACCTCCTATAACTCCATATGTCAGTATAAGAGTAATTAAATTAGGAGAAAAAGACGATAGAACAAATCCTATGCAACCAACAACGCTTCCAGATATACAAACGATTCGACATCCAAATTTATTCGTTAATGCGCTAACTGGATAAAAAAATATCAATTTTTGTTACAAATTTTTTCGGGTAATTAGTTTTAAATGGTATATTACCTAATGGACCGACGATTAAATAAGTTCCTATTAATATGGAGCCAGCCCAAGATACGTTACCTACACAAAAAATCCATTTATTCATTATATCTAATCAACTTTCCCCATAAAATTTTTATGAATAGTAAGTAGGTAATAAAATTAAAATAAACCTTTAGGTTCGCCAAAATCTTGAGCGAAAAATGGTAAAAAGACACCAAAGGTATAAGCTATTCCGTCTACAATTAAATTACCTACAAAATAGAAATATAATTAATGTATTTCTTGATACATGGCATCATAATAAAAACCAATAGAAGTAGACTTACACATAAAAGATGCAAAGACTATAACCCAGCCATACCCTTTTGGTTAAAGAAATATATGAATTATTGTATTTTTTAGTAGAACTTTTATTCAACATAAGGTATTATGTTTACCTCCGTCTGGAGGAGCAGGACACCCTGCTTCAATAATATCGTAAAGGGTCACATCATCGTCATCTTTATACATTTCTTCCTCTTCCATTTCAATTTCCATCGGTACTTCACTCACTGGGCTTAACGCCATTTTCTCGATTCTCTGCTGATGGATAAATGCGACTTCTTCATCCCCCCACTTATCAAAGCTATTACCCTCCGTCTAAAATAAAAAATAAAAATAAACATTAGTTTTATTAGTTAGTTCATTCATTTTA
Source organism: Nanhermannia cf. coronata Gr-Ori-00579 (assembly GCA_034699045.1). NCBI lineage: Eukaryota > Metazoa > Arthropoda > Arachnida > Sarcoptiformes > Nanhermanniidae > Nanhermannia > Nanhermannia cf. coronata Gr-Ori-00579. Next base: position 21,281 of record JAQIXA010000460.1, read on the forward strand.
ATTTAATTTCTGAGAAATTAAAGTTAATGAAATTTTGAATACAGTCTGTAACTGTAATACATAGTACATAGTATATAAAAGTGAAAATAATATTTGCATATAAAGTATGATGACTCGAGGACATAGCCATAGTTGGTATTTTTATGTGTGTAAATGAACTTGATATTTGGTATGAATGCAAGCAATGAAATAAACTTAAACTTAAACTTGCACTTACTATTTAGTAGGTTAGGTAATTGTCGCTACTATAAGAATAGGATAAGAGTAGAGTTATAGGAAATGAACCATAATAGAGTTGCATAGTAGGAAATGAACCATAAACTTGATAAAATTATCTTAACTATTCTATTCTTTAAATAACATTATTGTCGTAAACAAAAATCACATTAAAAACAACTTGCATAGCTTCATTTAACATTAACATTGCCATTAAAAAATTAGGCAGGGTACAGTACATATAATACATGAGTAATTCTTTTTTACTAAATTTTTGAGTTCAGTTTTAGAACAATTAAACAACATTATCGGTATAAGAAAAGAATGTATGTATATTATTATGCTTACATTGTAATTACAAAGTATTCAATTTACTTGTAAAGCTAATTGCCCCATCAAATGTAATTTCGTTAGGTTTCGTTTCGTAGTAAAAAATATAACTACCTACCTATACTTTATTAATTACTGAATTAGGTAGCAGATAAGTTCCTATTTCATATTAATTGATATCATTTTCTTGAATTGAAAATTATTCATTCAATTTCTAATTCCTTCCTAGCCCCTAGCAAAACCTCATTCGCAAGCTAATAGAGCCAGGTCAGAAAAATAATGAATATGAAATATGAATAGTGTGATATGATATGATATGATATGATATAATTTGAATCAATGAGAAATCTAATATTAAATTATCAATTACCCGATTTCGCCTCATCCGTTGGCTGAGAGATCTAGCCATTTTTAGTTGTGAATACTTTTCAAGGAACAAACTGAAACTGAGTTTACTATTTGTACTTTGAACTAAACTATACAAAGAGATTATTGGCTAAGGTCTAGGTTAATATTTTGTGAACCGTTTTAAACTTTTCCGTGTACTCATTTTGAACAAATAATGATAAAATAAGTGGAAACCAAAATATTCCACTCCACTATTTCAACAGCTGGTTGTCGTTTTTCTTCTCCCTTTTGAACTACAATACTAAAGTACGTAATTCACCCAAATAAAAATCGAAACTTGAGCCTTTGAATTTTAGAGGAGATTTTTAGGTATGTACTTATCCTTGGCCCCTTATGTCCAACCCTCGATATTCTCCCTTAAACGACTTGTACCCTTTAAAGTTTAAAGGGACAGAGAATAAAGTACGAAGCAAGTAAATAGTAAATATATATTTTATGAGTACTCTGGTAGTAATATACGACTAGTTTTATATTTAGTTATAAGTACTAGTAGATAGTTATGATTGGAAATGAAACCGAATTTGAAGGATTTCTTAGAGCTTGTGCTCTGCTGGGCAAATAGCCATAAAACTGAAATTGTAGACTGAATGACTAAGCCAGCAAACTTGAACTGAGCTATAGATAGTACTCTACTTCTTAAATAAAACATTCTTTTATGATAGTATTTTTCTAAACCAAGATACCTATATATTTATTTTGGGATCATTTCCGAGATTTCAATTCGTTTTTTTCTTCAAAATTTTATATGCATCATAGTACACGGTCACCTTTCTCATCTATTTTGAACAACTCAAATTAAAAGTTTTTGCACAACATACTTACCTACCTAGTGCCTAGCCTAGCTATGTACCTAATCGTAATAAGTCTACTGACTGCTATTTTGTTTTGCTATCTAAATCTTAGACATTAATAAGTATCCGTATATGTATCAGTAAACCAAGTTTATTCATTACTATTACCTATACCTAGCCATAAGCATTTCAATTTCGTTAGAATAAAAATATACCTAATGCAATCTAAAAATAATACAAAAACATTTCATTATAATTTTTTTGGGGTTAGACTTTCTTTCTTGGCTAATGTTCTAAGCAGTAATAAGTACTGAGGAATCCTCAGTACTTCAGTGAGGATTAGGTTAGGACTTTTTATGGTTAGTAATTAATTTTTATCTTACCCTACTACTTACATACTTTTCTGATCTAAATATTAAGGGGTAATTTTTTTAATGTTGTACGTTCAAATAAGAATTTTAAAAGTATTTTGCTATAAATATCCCTTTTTGTTCTTTAATTTATTAGCTTTTTAGATTAGGTACTAATTGCTAAAATTATATATGAAAGTACGCCGTGAATCTTATATAGGTAGGTAAGTTCAAACCTAAACTATCTACTTATTCTAAACTATCTACTTAGTATAGATAAGTTTAGTCTATGTCGTAAATGCTTTTTAATGAATAATTAACTCAACTCAAAATGATATTATGCTCGTAATAGAGAATGTTAAAATTAATGAGGTAAATATATCTTAAAAGCATTTTATATGATAGAGTAAGTAATATCTTACGAATTAACAAGTATAAACCTACTTTTACGAAAAATTGAAATTAATTTTTTTCAAAAAATAAAATATACCTAGATAATATTATATTGAACTGAAGAATATTGATATTAGAAAGAGATTATAGAGTAGGTAGATAAGTATTAGGTAGGGTACTCACAATCGTAACTTTTCCATCAAATTCATACATAAATTGTCTTTGCCTTCAACTTGAAAAGAAAGATTCTCATTTATATGTTAAAACCAGCAGAGTTCTAACTAACTTCTAAACCTAATCTAACCTACTATTAGTTAAATGAATCTATAGATTGTAATATTCCTCACCACATGACATGTAGAATGTAGGAATATTAACCAAAGACCAAAGATTAGATTAGTGTATTTTGAGAGTAAACAAATGACTCGATATTTAAATGGAAAAATAATTCATCAGCATATTTAGTATTTTGTTTAAGGACAAATTAAACATAATAAGCTACCTAACTATTAAATAAAATATATACCATCATAATAAACCAAAAAGTTACATGAATCAAATCAAATGCGTGACATTTGACTTGGAAAATTTAAATCATTGCCAATTATACACTTACAAGCATCAAGATACTTTGGTTTGGTTTAGGTAAAATCAAACATTAAAAAAATCAAACATTTTCATTTAAATATTGAATCGCCTTTACTGATAATCAGTATATGAAATATTTTGGCTTTTACATTGGAAATGGAAAAGAAAAATTTGATTATTTTATGACAAAAATCAAAAAATGCTTTTTGCGTGTCTAATTTTATAGAAATATAAAACACGTCTGATCGTGAGAACAAGTTTAATTTGCTTATTGATCAAATAAAGGCAATCAAAAATATGATAAAAATGTGAATCATAATCATAATAGATGAACTTCAAATTAAATATCCATTATTATATAGGATCTTTAGAGATCCATAAGAAAAGGTATCATATCAGTCAGATCAAACCAGATCTTGTTTTGATGCCAGTTGGTCTAGTCGAAATATAAGTAGGGTACTTCAGAGATGACGAATAAAACAATACCTAGGTATTCATTATCATTATTATCATTGTCTTTACTAACTTGACTATACATTTACATAATTATTAGGTACCTAATTGTAAAATGTATACCTAATTAAAATTTTATATCATTTCATTATGAAAAAAATTAAGTTCCTATTTAATGTCACAAACACAAATAAATATTGTAAGTAAATAAATATTACTTTCTGTACTTACTTACTTTCTACTTACTTACTTTCTGTAAAATTGTATATTATAGGGTAAGGACATTTTGTATTCATAAAAAAATTGATTATAGAAATAGAAATACACATTACACACACAACTTATATTTACATAGGCAAAATGATGATTTACATTACCTATATAGCAGAAATGATAATGATAATGATTTTTGTATTTTGTACTAATTAAAATTGTAGCAAATACGGGTACTACTGAAAAAGTATTGTAATTGAGGGCGTTTTGTTTGTATAATTTAATAAACAATAATTAATATCTTGCATGGTATATCATTAATATTTTTTAATGAATTTATTGATTTATAAAATGTAATACTACAAATACCAAAAATTAGCAAATTAGGTAAATATAATGTATGTTTTGATTTTTGATTGAATAAAATTTATATTTATATATAGGTAGGTACTAGAAATATTTAGGTATGTATCCTACATTTCTGCAAGTACCCTCATAGAAAAAGAAGAAAAGTTCTAAAAAAGCATCCAGAAGATTAACTTCAAAATTTTAACCTAACTTTCTAGGTCTACATTAAAGATTTTTTGAAAAATTGTAAAAATCTACCAGAAGTATAAGAAAAGTATATATATTTATATTGTGAATATTACACAATAGAATCGAGAAAAACAAAGAATAAGTTCGTGCTTCGGTTAATAATTGGTCCATTTACTTTGAAGCATTTTTGTTTTTGATATTTAGATTAGAACTAGAAATCTAAAAAAATTTAACAAGGAACTTTTACCGAATCCTTTAGAATAATATGAATATGACCATGATGCTTAAAGAATATTAAAAATATATATCAATATCAATAAAAGTAGGGTACCTAATAGTTTTTTTGAAGTAAAATAAGAATTTACTAATAAGTATATAAAAAGCTCAAAGCTTTTTTATAAAATACATAAATGTAGAGCAATTTAAATAAAACCCTATATAGATATGCTAATGCTTATACGAATAATGAATACATAGTAGGTAGAGTATAAGTACAAGCTTGAATATGGTACAAGTTGCAAGTACAACTACAATTACAATTCAACAGCAACATAATGGAATGGCTAATCTTATGACTCAAAAGTACAAAATGGACAATGACTTAAGATTCTAGTCTAAAGACTAGCAGTCAGTCACTGATTGACTTGCTATCCTAACCTAAAAGTCTACACATATTATATACGTATAACTAAATCAATAAACAAATAGATACCTAGTGTATAATTTTAATAAATAAAAAACCATTGCCATTTACCATTCGAATTCAACTTGTTTACTTGGATTATTACCTAGTACAATATTTTAGACTGACTTTGGCAAAGACAATACAATGACTAATTTTTGATCAAAAAAAATGAAAACTTACATCGTCATCTCCGTCTCCGTCTCCTCTAAAAGCACTAGGTCTCCTAAATGGCGAATCGTACGAATAATTATATGAAGAATATGGATATGACCCAGTAGCTGAAGTCATTTTGATTTCGGAAAAATTCGAGTGTTTTTTCAATAAAACTTTCTACTAGAAGAATAGGAACACTTTTTGAACTTGTAGCAACCTAGGCCAACATTTTAATGGGGAAATTTCCAGACCACATTAGTATTTGTAGTCATCTTGTTGATCTCGAAAGATCAGCTGGGTGCTGACTTATTTCACCTTCAATTCGATTTCCTTATAAAAAACCTGCTGACTGGAACATTTCGATTTGGATTTCGTGATGAGAACTATAGGTACCCACTTGTAATTGAATCATATACGCTTAAGTCTGGAATACTGGAGAAATTTTTCGAGATTTTCGAGACCCGAGACTCAGAAATGAGACGATGAATAACAACTCCCACCATACAGGGTACAAATGGAATAATCGGGCTTCGGCGTCATGAAAAAAATCAATAAGATTGTAATATATAAAATGTGAAGAATTTCCTACTAAAACATAATATTAATCTAGCCCCTAAATCCCCAGAAAAACAATGTAGAATGTAATGTATTACAGGGTAGGTACGTGATACGTGTTTTCTGTTGACTTTGACTTTGCTTGGACTTTCACTGCCTACTTAAATTATACTAGACAAGTTATCAGCAGCATTATAATCCCCTTAACTTTTTTATGCAGATAAATTAAAATTAAGATTCTCATGAGAATCTCGTCTCGAATAACACAATATTATTATGTGCATAGTACATGTTGTAGATTATTTATCTTATCATCTAGGCTAGGTATATATTTTCTTATTCAGATTCTTGAAACTTATAATGACTTCATTCTCATTCTAATTAATATGTAAAATACTATTTAGAATATCTCAATCTCAAGGATGACAGCTTTATCGTACGTCATGTCAAGTTCAATTCATATCATATTAATAAATAATCTCTCTCATTCTGAATTCTGAAAAATAAAACACTTGAGATTGAGAACTATTAAGTTTTTCAGTTGATCGATAAACACCATTAATTTTTGTTTATGGTACATCAGAATCAAAAATTCACTGGAATTTCCATACATTATTTCTGTTTTTGTTTTCGACAAATCCATTATTTTTACGACTACATACTATATAGTACATATAAGTAGAGAGTATAAATTTAAGCTGCAAATGCAAACAAAATATTTTCTTATGAAAAGTTAATTAACCTTTTAGTTAGGGCTAACATAGAGCTTCATAAATCGATCATTTTAAATTATGAGATTATGAGATTATGTCATGCCCTGTTTGAAACTTATCCTAAAGAAACGAATCTGGCTCTGGCTTACGAACGAAAGATAATGTACCTAATAAAATAAAAATAAACAAGCTACAAAACACTTTGTGTTTTATAAATCTCGAGTGTCCCTGTACTGCTATTCATTAAAAAAATCCCTAGGTTGAAGAGTATGTGCCTTACTTGTTATACTTTTTTGTAAAAATGTACAAGTAAAAGTACGATATCATAGCTGAAATAAATTGAAATACGAGTATGTAAAACAGAATGAACCAAACAAATACTACACTACATTATTGTTTAATGGCTTTAATTGTGCAATGGATTATGTATTTTGATCAAAACCAAATTCAATGCAACTGCAACCAAACAGATTGCAATAATAATAAAATAACAAAATCTGGTCTTTCAGAACCGAATTTCCAGGTAATACAATATTGTATTTACAGACATCAAACAGAGGCTACTTTTACGTAATAAATTAAATGCTAATTGTAAGCATTTGGCATGCTAAAATATTAGAGAGCAAAATTATTGATTCTTACCCCACTGTTACCGCTGTTGTCCAATCGTTTTTCATTTCCAAAACTACATGGAGAAAGCTCAGAAAATCCCATATTTAATCCAGAAGAGCATTGAGCATGCAGAACTTCTTTTTATGACCTCTTTACCTCAAGTGTCACACTAAAGTAATAACACAAAGTAATAATAATAAGACAAACAATTAAAAACTAAGGTCAAATGTCAAATTAAACAGAATAACAATAATATTTATAGTAATTTAGCGAATATAGCCAAAAAGCAAGTAAAGCAAAAACGCAAAACCGAACTAAAAAAACTGATGGAATATGCAAAATAAATCTTAATAGACTTAAATTATCTTATATAATTATGGATTTAACTTACAAATTGAACAAATACAAAAAACGAGCATTTAATGGCAAGGTCAAAGTTCAAAAAATCCAAAAACACGTTTTTATTTTTTTGGTTTGATTTTGATTTTGAATAGTGAAAGTCTATAAAGGGAAAGTGATAGCGGGCAAAATATAAACATAACAAAAAAACAGCTGATTTTTTTATTACTTTTTGGCATTTTTACTTTTTAATTAAATCTAGTCAATTTAGCTCTGAAAAGTGAAAATCCTGCTTTTGGGCTCAATTTGACTTGAAGAATGTCTCACAGGTATTTTGAGAGTAAATTACACAGTACAATTTACAGTATTTCACGACCAGTTCCACCACCACAACTTATTCAAAGGATCATTTCATATCTTAAAGAAAAGGTAAGGTAAGTTTCTTTTCAATCATTTCAATTTCTTGCTAAAACTTAGCATTTTAGCAAGCGACTAGAATACCAGATTCAGCTCTGAAATCTCAGATTTTGGAGGACTTAGTTTTTCCTAATGCTTGATTTTTCCCAGCTGAATCAGATGAATTACTTACTACATATAGTACCTACCTTATTATTATTATTGCCAACAATTTGTACATTTTCTTTTTTACTTTCCTTGCATTTTGCAGTATACTGGAGAATTGAATTTGGCTGTCGATGTGGGGTGTGGTACTGGACAAAGTACATCATTCTTTTCACCATATTTTAAGAAAGTTATTGGTACTGATATAAGTCAGAGTCAGGTTGAAAAGGCTGTAGAAAATAATCAGTTGAAAAATGTGGAATATGTGTAAGTCACCTAATAAAACTTTATAATAATATTACCTTGATTAAATGTCAGGCAAGGTCAGGTTAAATCAAATTTTATTGATCTTTTTTTGACTTTATATATATATAGGGTATCACCAGCAGAAAAAATCCCAAGCGAAGATTCGCAAGTTCAATTAATTGCTGTATCTCAAGCAGGTAAACAAATTTTATGACTTTTCATAATTTATTTCTGAAAACTGAAAACCTACTACAAGAGAATTTTGCTAATTTAATTTTTACTCATAATTAGCTCATTGGTTCAATTTACCAACATTTTACGAAGAAGGTGGGAAAAAGTTATGTAAAAATGGTGTGATGGCTCTCTTTGGTTATGAATTTCCGAGTAAGATTATTTTATTTTTTATTCTATTTTATTAAAATAGTAAGTGCCAAAGTTTAGATATTTTGATTCTTTCTAGGATTCATATCATCACAGAAAGAAAAGAATTTACTTTTGGATGAAGCTTTAGATAATGTAAATACGTACCTTATAGTATTTAAAAAGATGAAGATTATGTAATCCAAGGCCTATAGATAGAATTCTATCTATAGGCCTTGATGTAATCATCTCATTTTTAAATCATAGTTGTACAGAGTTGATTTAAAAGGCTATTGGGCAGAAGAAAGGTTTCATTCTTAGCATTCTAAATTCTAATAAATTTTTATAAAAGATAACTTTTTTATTCATTTTTAATAGGAAACTTGTAGACAGCAGATATGTTGATTATAAAATTCCATATAATAATTTTATCCGAGATGATAGCTTTTACCATGAAATGGAGACAAAAGTAAAATACTGATTAAAAATATCTAAAATTTTTAACTTTAATAACTAATGGATTTTATAAAAATAATCTGAATACTCATTTTTTTAAAGGTATCTGATTTAGCTATGTATTGCAGGGTAAATCACTACTTTTTTTAAAATACCTACATATTATTACCTTATACTTATACTAATTAGTATAAGTATTATTATCTTGATTGTAATTTAATTATACAACTTTCCTCATTTTAGTCTTGGTCAGGCTACCAAAATTTTTGTAAAAAGAATGGCGAAGAGCAAGGATTGAAGCTAATTGAAAAATTTGAAAAAAGGTACCCTATAAAAAGATTTAAAAACTCGACATATTCTACCCATTCTATTTTATTTCCTTTTTTAAATTATAGAGTAATGGAAGTTTTGAATGTTCAAACTCCACCAGAAGAAACAAAACTTGTTAAAAGAACTTCATTTTTTCTTTTAATGGCAAGAAAGTAACTGAAACAGTAGGTATTATTTATTTTTCTTGAATATATTTTTCCATTTTATGTACATTATTATTATTATAATTTACCGATCGAAATCGAGTCATATTTTTAACAAAAAAATTAAGAATTGAAAATGTTTAACTTAATTACTGTAACAGTAGTTAGCACTTACAAACTTAAACTCTTATTTTTTTAATATACCTAATTAAAGACAATAAAGTGTTCAGCACAATTAATTATATTTAACCAAAAATTTTAAAAAAACTATCAGAAAAAATTGCAGCATAATTTAAACGTAAAATGAGAAAAAAATGTTAACTTAATAAGTATAATAATAATATTATCTTATAAATAGGTAGGTATAAGGTAAAATGTATGATTTTATTAATCATTGGTAATCGTTTCATTTGATTTATATAGCTTTTAAATTATACTTTTATAAAATCAAGGCATCATCCCCTTTCTTATAATTTCATATCACTAAAAATATTCGGAATTATTTCATTTATTAAGGCAAAATCTTGAGATTCAATTCAAGGCTCATACTGTTGTTTCAGTTTGTGTTTCCTCACACAAAACTTTATCCAAAACTAGAATCACCTGCTCTATCTTTTTGAGATTTTTCAGTGAAGCACTTAAATTTTGCTGAGTTTTTGTTGGAGAAGGCGAAGAGTTTTCGAGCTCTTTTAATTGTGAAACCATTTCCTCAAGCAAGTCTGCATTTTCATCTCCTCTGTGTTGATTTCTAAAAATAAAAGAAAATCATTTAAATACTCGTCTAAAAAATTCTCTAATTCTTAGGCAGGTTAGATAATAAAAATCCTTCTACTTACTTCAAGTTCTCGAGCAATCTTCTAGACGAGTTTCTCACTTTATTCGATAAACTGTGTATAGTTGCAATGACCAAATTATCCAATGCTTCAAATTTTGATTTTTGACGATGATAATTGGGTGTTTGTGATGAATACAGAGAACTATATTCATATTGAGGAGAAGATCGATTACAGGAACCACATAAAGATGGACTTTTCTGCTCCAATTCATCAACAATTATAGCTAAATCTTCATCTTCAGAAATTCCACCATTGTTTGGAGGATTCCAGTCAAGAGAGGAACTTTCTTCTTCCACAACACTATTTTCCAGATCAGTAGAATCATTTTGTAGTCGACTATTTGCATTTTTCTTTTTACTTTCAGCAGCTGCTCTCATCGGGTCATAGCTTTTCCTTCTTTTCCAATTAGCTAATTCAACTTCTTTTGCAGTAAGAGTGGAATTACTTCTGTTACTTCCAACGGGAGGTTTTTTATTACCAACTAATTTAGATTGCGTTGATTGAGATGGTTGTTGCTTCATCTTTGAAAGACTGAGATCTGACTGCTTCGAATAAGAGGAGGTATTATTATTCTGTAGATTCTGGTTCTGGTGGTGATGGTGGACATTTGATGAATTCATCTAAATATAGGCATAAATAATATATAAAATATGTAAAGTATTTTTCTATATATGGGTTTATTTACTCAAAGTGAACTTATACTACCCACTATCGAATCTCTGAACATGTATTAAATAATAATATAAAAAAACCTGTAAAATTGTTGGACGAGGAGCAGACTTAGAAACCCTCAAGCTAAAATTAAACAAAATAAATTAACTTGATTTAAGTAATCTATACTTTGTTTAGTTTTTACTTTAATTATAATTCTTTGTGGCATATTACCTGTATCTACCACCATCATTTCTACTAAAAGGCGAGTTAGAAGTATTAGGTGTAGCTACCGTAAGTGGGCGAATAGAAACATTAGAAGGTGTTATGGTAGTCCTTGAGTTTGATACAATTCTATTTGACATATTAATTGCCGCTCGGTTACGATTTGCACCCTCACTGTCATATCCAGCAGCTGCTCGTCGTATACTTCGTAGGAAAAAATAAAAATGTAAGATTAATAGCAGCTTTAAAATTTCCAAGAACAAACGCAAAGTTTCTCTAAAAAAGGTTAAATTTATGACTTACTTATATGGTTTATTAGCGAGCCTAGCACCAGCTCCAAATTGCTTATAATTATGTCCACCTCCTTCATTTTCTGAACTATCAGAAATATAACCAATATATCCGGAATCTGACATCACATCTCTTGGCATAGGACTATTTCTTAACAGATTTGGACCAGCTTTTCCATTTCTTTTCCATGGACTTGACTCATCAACAAAATTCAACTCTTCTTCAGAATCAAATGAATGACCAATTTTACTTTTGCTTATAATCTTTTGTGAATTTGAATTCACTCTTTCTTGAATTTGTGAAACTAAATTTTCAGTTTCTTGCAAATAAAATTGTGGTTCAGTTGAAGCTGCATTATTTTTATTGAGATTTTCTGATGCACATTCGGCCCACTCTCTTAACCAACCTGGAGAACCACGGTTAATTTCTTTACTTGCAGGAGGAACAACTTGACCTGTAGTCTTTTTCTCTTTCTTCTTATCGGTCCCAAAAACAACATCAATTTCCTCCCTTGCTTTTTCAACATCAGAACTTTCCTTTTCTATTGTATATGTTCCAGTTTCGCTTGTATTGTCATCATTATCATGATCCTTTTTAGCTGACTTTTTGTTACTTTCTTTCTTTTCTAATGAAGCATTTTCTTTGGGTTTACTATTGCTAATTTTTGTAAAAGATTTTTCACGATTTGTCGTTCTCGTTGTTGTCTTTGCATTAGAGAGTTGTTCTTTTTTGTTCAAATTCTTGTTACTCCGCTCATTCAACATTATATTACTATTGCTATTACTCTTGGTCAGAGCTGCAAAACTACTGTTATTAGTATTGGTATTTTTATTCCCATTATTACTTCCACTATTTAACGAAGAAGTTGGCGAGGAAAAAGTTGTTTTGAAATTTGATCCAGTAGAAGCTTCTAATCCTGAAGAACTTGATTTTCGCAAATTCGATTTTTTTGTAAGAGATTCTTCTATCTTAATAACATGTCGATTATTCACATCATTAACTTTACATTTCTCTTGTTCTTCGACTCCTTTTTCTTTGGCTTGAGCTTGAGCTTCTCGTATATCCTCTACCTTTGTTAAACTTAATTGTCTTCTATGCCTTGGAGCGAACTTTGATAATGGTACAGATATATCGAGGGACTTTTTAGTATTATTAGATTCAGTTTCAATTCCAAAATCTATGGTAAATGCCATTGGGGGTAATTTTTTGCCCATCGATGTACTGTCTGAGTCACTTTTTACACTCTGATGTTCATTGAATGAACTCTGACTATTTTTTGAAATAAGCGAATTTCCGGTGCTATTTTCTAATTCACCCCTTTTATTCATAGCACTAGCATTAATACTCCCTTCACGTCCAAGGTTGAAATCTATATTTTAAAAAATACAATAGAATAAGTAAAAAAAAAAATACTTTTAGTTTTGGTTGTTTTGTGAATATTTGTTGGTATTAATTATTTCAAATGTAATTTATGCAAAAAAATATCGCAGAATTGTACGTACTATTATTATTGTGGTCACTAAAATTAAAATCCAGTGAATCAATTTGACCATTACAATCACTATCTCTCATATCGAAAACATGCGCCATCATTTTATCGTTACAATTTATGATGACTTATACTATGAAGACAAACTAGGTAGGTAATGCACTTCTATTTATGATTATGATTATGGTATGATTAATCATTATTGAATAAAATAACTTAAATAATTAATCGCAATCACAAAGAGTTTATCGATTTTTGAATAAATAAGACAATGTTGCAAACACTCTTCTGTCTATGTCTATAACAAAACCAAACCAAACTAAACTAAACGCAAACTTGTTCCATACCAAAGCTAAAACTGTGCAAATGAATTATTAAAACGATAAATATTCAAAAAGTATGTAGACACTTTTTATACAAAAAAGCGATTAACACAAAAATGGAAAGTTATAAATAGGTAGTTTTTAGGGTTGGAGTGAGACAATGACAAATATTAACTTTTTAAAAAACTTGAGATTTGAACCACTCTAGGTATTCATTATAAGAAAGTGTGAAAAAAAGGGATATCAAAGTTCACTTAAAATAGATAAATTACTTGTACTACCAAGTCTTTTTCAAAATTGAAACAGTTGTTAACTCGAGTTTATTCTTTTATAGATAAGACTTAAGATACTACTGATATTACCAGATTAAACTACACAGAATAGAACAGCAGAACAGAACTATTCCACTACTACTATATTTTTACTGCAAAAATTACATATTACTCTCGCAATCTCAAACTTAAAGAGTGTGCATAACGGTAAGGAACTTTTTTTAAAGAAAAAATAACCAAAGCATGACAACTATCCCCCTAATTTCTCTCACCCTCATCATCAAATGTAAATTTTAAAACCCCCAGCAAGTCTAAAATAGTAGTAGAAAAAATTTGCAATATAAAGTAAAATGAAATAAACTTGCTGCTGTGCAATTTACTATGTATATAGAGAATAAAATAAAATAGCTTTATAATAAAAATTTGCAACAAAAAGACATAATAATATGTTCTATTTCATACCGTGAATGAATGAGAATATAGTTCATACCTAAGAATGCAAGAAAAGTAAACAGTAGCAATGTAAAATGTTAACTTGTTGGCTAAATAGAGTTTTCATTGCTATGCTATACATCAAGATTAATAGTTTAAATTAATAACCTCTTCTCGGTAAAATTCAGTTGGAAAAGGACTTGATCAAAAGTAATATTATAATGGCACGAGTATGGATTAAAACATTTTACTTATTCATTCGAGCGTTAAAAACTTTTTTTCTGCCGACACCTTTCTTAGTCATGTGGTGTTTATGTGCATAAAATTAATTTTTCAAACGCAAAGAAATACTTTGGGTATGCATTTTGTTATTTAGGTAATTATTTTTTAATAATAAATTCAGAAAAATAATCGAGGAAATTATAGTCTAAAATGATTTCATAAACAGAGCAAAAAAAATTGCTCAAACCTATAAAAATAAAAATATATTACTGCACTGCCTTGTCTTATTCTTAATACGCCTACAACTAAGTACCTAAAATTTAAAATACATAATATACACAGTATCCTACACACGTTTATTTTAGCCAAAAATATTTACTAATCTCTTAAAAATATTTAACTACTTGAGTAAGTACCACCACATAATTATATAGTCATGAGTGAAATATTTTACTACTCTTAATAACTTGGTTAAAAATAAAAATAGATCAGAAAATACACCCTAACTTACTATTACTAACTATAGATTTCATTGCTACTTGTACATTATCTTTCCTTACATATTTCACGCTTGAAAAATATCAATTTTACATTAGCCAAATTACCAAAAAAAGAATCTTTCAAAGATGCAAGAATAGTAATAAATTTAGTAATTACCTTTTTTCGAATGTTTTGAAGCATCATAATTTGAAATCAAATAATTGCGTTTTGAAAATGGGCAATTTTCATCTTCAGAACCTGATTCATCAGGCCACCACACTGGCGTTCCATAAAGAGGAGTTTTTGTTGATCTTGCTGAATCTCTTCCACTAAAACTACCAGATCTTCTTAATAAGGGTCCTTTAATAATAAAAAAGAAGCATAAATTATTAGCTATGGAGCATTCGATAATAAATATTTTAAAGCATTTCATTACCTTTGTTCGCATCAGCTTCTTTAGATCGAGATGAGCTTGGTAAGTTTAGGCTTTGAGGTTGTTGTTGTGACTGAAACACTTCGTTTTCAATATGAATATCAGCTGGTTCAAGTGAAGTTGCTCTGTATGAGGATATTGGTAACTTTCTTATTTGATCTTGGGTTTGATTTTGAGTACGTTGATAAGTTGGAAGACTTGAATATGTATTATTGTTATTTTGATTAGGATAATGATGAAATTGTTCACTATGTTGGGGTATGCTACTAATTGGTTGTTGGTATTGTTGAAGTCTCCTCAGAAGTGTTGGTGATGCCGAATTTACTGAAGAAGTAGGGATTGAAGTTGGAGACATTTCTTTAGCAGGGCTTGATGGAGTTGAAGTTGAACCTGTAGAACGTCCAGAATCAAATGCGGCGAATGACGAGCCAGGTGAAGAAAGACGGCTAATGTTACTACTACTTGGACCCTAAAATTAAAGAAAAAAGAGTTAAAATACTTTATGAGCACATGACTAACTATAATTACCATTTAAAGAATTTACGAAAATGCAATTTCATACCCCCTCAAATATTAAACCCAGATACAAAAACCTAAACCGACCACAAACAATATCTCCTTTCTTGAATTTATAAAGAGGATTGACATAAGCTACCCATTTAAAGTATTCATTACTACATACTTTATATTTTTTACATAAGTAAAATCACTTTAAAAAGAAATTTCGACCTGACAAAGCACTTGACAGGAACATTCACCATTGTTGTTCTCAAACTGTCCATATCACCCTTGTATAAAAAAATCTTGTACCAAAAATATATAATTAAATCTCGTTTCAATTTTTTGTAAAAAAAAAATAGATAAAATCATTTATGGTTTGTTTACTTCCACAATAATTTCTGTTCAAGTATTATATCACAGTCACAGTACTAATATTTATGAATTTAGTAGGTAATATCTGTAACTACCTAATTAATAACAATGCAGCGACTATTGCTATCTAAAAGTTACTATGTAATAGGATTAGGGAAACTATGTAATTTATATAGTAGGGTATAGATAATAGGTATCATAAAATATAAAACAATTACCCATGCCAATGAGTGTTTTATTTTATTTCCTTTTTTATTCTAATAATTCCTTACAAAGAAACTGAAATTCTTTCTTATATGACAAGTAATTGTAATATTATAAAAGGTATGCGTAGGTAATGTGTAAAAAAATAAAATTAATTAAAGATGATATTTCTACGTGAAAGTTTACAACAAAAGGAAGTCCTTTTTATCTCTTTTCTCATTGATTATATCTCACGTTTATTATTATCATTCACATAGAATAGAAAAAATTAAAACCAAAAATGAAGGGTTAACGTTCTTTCAAAAGGAACGCGAAATTACCTCACACATTCATACAGAGCTTATGCATAAGTAGTAATAAGTAGATTGAGATAACCAAATTTTTGGCTTTAATTTAGGTTAAAAATATTCTTATTCATTTTCAATTTTCTAGCTCGCATATTCGCTAGCATTCATAACGGGCTATTATGCTCACAATATTAAACATAGCTGATCTTATGTATTAATATGAGAAAATACAAGACAAATCATTAAATAGTTCATAATAATGGGAACTTTCGTGATGTTGACACTGTTTTATCATTACCATTACTCATAATACTTAATAAGTTCATCCTTTTTACTTATGTTTATTGCAAATCGCCGTAAAGACACGATGATAAAAAAAATAAAAAGTATGTAGGTGTTATTTTTTCTGTCTAGTTGAGGTTTTTGCTATCAGCAATACAAACTACTAATTATACCTAATACGATATCTGTATCTCAGGCTCAGGTAAATTATACCCATAGGCAAATACCGTAATAAAGGTTTTATATTTACTATTACGTGACCACAATATACAAGTTAATAAAATAGTGTTAACTTAACTGACCTGCATAAATTGATGAATATTTTTTTCTGGAGATGAGTAAAGAAAATCACTTCCGCCACCGCTACTCCCAACCGATGTATCCCGAGTTTCACGATGGTAATCTACACTTGATTCAGGAACACTGTTTCGACTTCTTACTTCACCTCCATCAACACCTCCGAGTTGTACTTCATATAAATTATCATGTATTGTATGTGAGTTAAGGAAAAATTTTTAAATTGAGAAATAAAAAGAATAGAAAAAAAATTATAGTTAAATTTTTAGCCTTAGTAATTTTTTAAAATTATAGCTTTGTTAAAAGCTCTTCAAGTGTCTTGAGTAGAAAAAAATAATTTCAGCTGCTCTTTGCTAACTGATCTAACATATTTCAAATTTCAAAGCTAAAACACATGGGTAGGGTATATATTATAAGTTTTTTTTAACTCGCACGAGCCAAGAAAAAGTTCTTAAACTTTACTTCAACTCGAATGATAAGAGCATTACACACTACACACAGCTTACAACTAACGCTTGCACACCTTAAAATAGTACCTACTAGGTATACATTTTAAATATTTTTAAAAGGAGCTTAATAAGAGTCATTTATCTCTTGAACCTTTTCAAATGTATAAAAGTTAAGCTCTTTACTTATATACTTACGTTGAAAAAGTACCCTATTGATGCAATGCAATATTTTAATGTATTCATAAAAGGTTATACTAAAAAATAACCCAAAGAAAACTATACAAACCTAACATCCAGTAATAGATACATAGTAGGTACTATTTTATATAGCTCGATAAAGATAGAACATAGAACCTATCTGTAGTACAATTAATACACCTAGTAAAAAGATCCAGGAACTTGAAAGTATATGTCTATTTTAAATATAGGTACAATTGAAGTTGAAGGATAAAAAAAATAGGAATGGAAAAAAATAAACAAAAGGTTTTAAAAGTCATTCTCCTCAAATGTTGAGCTCTATTTATAATTAAAACACTTATAAACAAATAGGGATGTAATATCTTGAACATAAACTAAGTAAGCAAATCACTGAAAATGTACTGTTTAACTATACTTGTGTGTATTAGAGAAATCATGGCTAGTTAATGACATACTTCCTAGCCTAACTATATAGGCAAGTATTGGATAAAAGAATTTTAAATAAAATGTAAAGGTGCAATAAGTTTAAATTGATACTATTAAATATACGACTTCGTTTGACAGTGGACAAAAAACAGAAATATTACACTTACACACACTTTTTATAATAAGAGATTATAGCTAGCTAGCCACTAGAAAGAAAAAATAATCTTAAATCTTAAACTTCAATCTTGTATGGTATGCGAATACATAATAAAAGGTAAAAATTAAAGACTAAAAGTATTATCAAACTGACGGAAGTAAAATGTATTAAAGCAAAAGAGACACTTGAAAAACCTTTTGACTTGCTTTTTTATAAATTAACATTAAACGGTACTAAGGTACTATGCTAGAAATAGTAAATTTTGTATGAATAGGATATCTTGTAAACCAAAATAAAGTATGTCGTTCTGTTGAAGATTTTTTGGGAAATCGGGTTCGATCCGTTTATCGTTTAGATATGTCTGTTGAAAATAAAAGGATACAAAAAAATTCAGAATTAGGTCAACCTTGGAATAAGTTAAGTTTAAAATGTGAATTGAAGTCAGAGTTGGAGCTTCTCATTCTCAATTTCCAACTCACCCGTTTAAAATTTTTAAACCGAGAGCTTATTTTAAAGTATTACTATTACAGTACTCGACTTCGACTTATACTTACTGCCTACTAACCTAACTATATGTAATAAGTAGTCATGTTATCATGTAAATTTAAAGTCAAGATGTTTTATTTTACCTACATATCTACATCAACTAATGTAGTATACTGTATACCATACATTATGTAGTTACTTTGGTCTAAATGTAAGTCTAAGCCTTAGCACATTACTTTCGTATATACAGAATGAACGTCAATATTATTTTGTTTGTAAGTAATGCCAAATTCTTTATGCGAATACATGATTAGAGTTAAGAATCTAGCTAGCTTTTTATCATAATAATAAATGTGCGGGCTTCAGACATTTTATGTACTACTTTGTACCTATCCTATCCTATGACTATGAAGTTATTAGTAAGTAGTATAGTAATGCAGTAGTACACATTTTGTGCTTCAATTTCATTTCAAATGAGATTATAAAGAAAAGTGTATATGATTTACTACCGTAAATCACATGATTTATAATTTATAGTTACCTAATTTATAATAAAGTAATTCTATTTAAAAATATTTTTAAAAAAATATCTACCAATGTATTTAAGCAATAGATAATAATATCTAACTAAAATGACTTTTTTTCAAATATCTATCCTATCCTATTGGTAGTATGCACCCAGTAATAGTACTTATTTAATCCTAGGACTACATCATGTTAGATATTTACATAAATATGTGATTATAAATGCTCGCGTTTGTATACAAAATTCAGTTGTTATTTCATGTCGTTTCAATTTTCTTGGTATTTACAATTAAATTTTCTTGGAAAATTATCGAGTCTTGAATTATTATCGAATCGAAATCGAATACGTATCATAGTTAAATAAGCAAAAATTAACTTACCCCATTCGTTGAATTTAAATCTCGTACCGTAAATCCATCGCTACTTGGATCAAAACACAATAATGCATGACATTTGTCCAAAGACTGAAAAAAAAGAATAAAAATAGGTATGCTATTAAAATATATAAACATGAATAATGTGATTATAAATTAATTAACGAGTTATAATATCTTTGAACCTTATCCCTTTCTAAGCTATTCAAATTTCCAATGCTTCCTGAATCTGAATTATTTTTCTTTTTTCCAAAAAGTTGTTCAATTCTATTCCTCCTTTCAGTGACAATATTTTGCGGAATTATCGCAACTTCATGAGTATACTCAGGTGAAACATAGTCGATATGACCACTAGAATATAACCTCTTTCTTTCCAACACCATTTCTAAACTCTAAAAATATTCTCCGTCGCCGACAAATAATTATGATATGACACGGGCACAACTAAATTCAAAATGATACGGACTACTTCGTTTTTCTTTTTAAAAATCTTCCTATTTGATTCTCAATATCTTTTGTTTTTTGCATGGGAGTAAAAAGAAGGTAAGGGTGTGAAGAGCAAACGATGCAAATTGCAAAAAGGTAAAAGAATGAGATTTGAAAGGTGAATACAATTTGGAATTTAAAGAGCCTTGGATCACCTCTAGAGTATAAATGTGTGGGTGCCCGTTGTTGTCCAAATTACTAACAACTTACAACTCCTTAAATGTAATTATGATCAAACATTATTTGCCATTAGTTTTTCGAGATCTCACAAAACCAGCTCATGATAATATCTCATCCAATACTTATCAAGCAAATATAGAATATAGAATATAAGTAAGTAGTAGAGAGTAAGAAGAATAAAACAATAACCATCAAGTAGGTAGTGTAGATATGGATATAGATATGGTGATGACTTTTTACAATTTACAACATGCAAAATACAAATCAAAGGACATTCCCTTCCCATTTTAATTTATGAGTTGAATTTTTTGTAGACAAATTCTTGTAAAAGTAAACTTAAGCATAAGATTAATGCAGGTATTAGTCTTTGTTTAAAAATTTTAGCCTTTGGTTGTCCATCATTCATAACAATCCAATCCCTTTTAAATTATTCAATTACATATTTAATATAAAGATCTAATCTATCAACACAAAGTCAGTCAATTGTGTAAGTGTAAGGAAATATTAATACTGAATGAATATTGACAAAGACAAATAATAGAGGAAGAATCATCATTCTATTTATATTATTATTATATGCAGATCAATGCACATAAATTGAGTATCAATGCTCAATAATTTACTAATAATTTTGAATAGAATAATTTTTTCATAATTACCTTTAAATTAATATCACAGGTGTCTTTTCCAATAAGAAATATATCACTTTTTGAAAGTTTCCATACATGTGAACCACCTCTTCTTTGAATAAGGTACCATTCTCGCTTTTTTAATTTTTCTCCATGATACATTTTATCTTAAAATTATTCTTGGAAGATGTTTTGAAGCTCATATGGTTTTTTATTTCTCCCTCTTATTACAGGTTAATAGTTTGATGACTGCCTAGCTGTAAAAATAAAAATAAAATCATCTATTAGGAATTTCATAAAAGGTTCAACACCTACATTAAAATACCAAAAAAAAAATATTAAACAAGCATGCATAATAAGGCAAAGGTATAAAAATAATAATGTTACTAATATTACTATTATATTCTAAAAGGTATTTAACATTAATTATTCTTGTGTAATACAAAATCCAAATACAAACTTCACCTTGATAAATAACTAATACATACTTACTTATAGCCAAATTTTAATTCAAGTGCTTTCGACAAAAGTCGTTTCTTTTATTTTTATAAAAGGTTAAATGTGAGTGTACGGTTCAACAAAATATTTCATTTCCTTTTATTATTTTTCGAGATCAATAACATACCAATTTGAAGAAAATACAATCAGGACCAAGTAGGGGTAGACTGGGGCGTGTTCATACAGTTTCAGTTTAACTAATTTTTAAGGTATTTAGCTAACTGAAATTTT
>JAQIXA010000461.1:0-42908 GCA_034699045.1 Nanhermannia cf. coronata Gr-Ori-00579
CCGATCTTAACCAAACTTGGCATGAAGGACCCCCATAGGGTGGGGGTGTGCCATTTCGAAAAAAACCCAGGTGGCCCCACCCCTTGCGTTGCTGAGGACCCTATAAGGGTCCACCGGAACAGCAAATTTTTTTTATTTTATAAAGGTTCCCCATGCCTTGAAAATGCAAAGATATATGGTCCCCGGGTCCGTGCGACCCCCCGGAACCGCAAGGTGGCCCCAGGAACGCAAAATTTTTTATTTGATAAAAATAACATTTCATAGCTTTGCTCGCACAATTAATAAATCGGTTTTACCCTCACGGAAGCCCGTACCCTCAGAATACAAGATAATTTATATAAATGTAGTTTAATTTAATATTTTATATTTTATCCAAAATATTATGTGAAATTTAACTGTTTTATTTTAAATTTTGTTAAATTTTCAAAACTTCCCGCCAAACAAGGCAAAGCTACAGATCATTCAATAGAGCTCATCGAGCTCTATAAGAATATATGTAATAGTAATATAGGATATGTAATAGTACAAGTAAACATTAGGCGGTCTGTCCAAAATTTTATCAAAACAAAAAGATCAAAATATTAAAATATTTGTGAATATTTTCAAGCTTCCCGCTAATTAAAATAGGCGAAGTTATATACCATTCGATAGAGCTTTAAGAGCTCTATCAGAATATATATATAGATTATGAACATAAAGGTATAATTCAAAAATACAGCAAAAATCCAAATTTTTAGCGATTTATTTCAAATTTTCCCTCCTTCCAGGTGAGGTAGGAACTCCAAAGTCTCATCAAATTTCGGGGTTTTCCCGCCCTAAATGTGTGCCAATTTTGGTGTAGATTCGATTCGGGGTTCGGCCGCAAACGGACAGACAGATGGACAGAAAGATACGGCAAAAGCTATAGCCCTTTTTCCCCATTTTTAATGGGTGCGGGCTAATAATAGCATTAGATTCCGTAAATCATATAAATATAAAATAATAGTTTAGTTTAAATAAAATTTACTTACTCTTTTCTCAGCAGCATATGTATAACTATAAATTCCTTCCAAATTGCTAAAAACCATGTAATTTTCCAAGGGTTTAGCACAGCTAGTTACTAATTTCAAGACTTCAGTTGCACATGCAGCAGCTAATTAAAAAAAAACTATGTTTAGTTTTTTATCATTAGAAAATTATCAATTTTACGGAATTTTACCAATAATAGCATTCGCTGCAAAAATGAAATAAAAAAGTTAAATTTTGTTTAATGGTTTCTGTAGACTGTATACATATTGCTCTAGAATATATTCGTTTAATTCACTTTACTTTTTCCGAGCTGAATTAAACGAGCTATCAATTCTAGCATTAATGTTATCAAACTTACTTGAGGCGACGGCTGGAATAATATTCTTCACAACACCTTGTGTAAGTCTATAAGTCAAGAAAAAAATGGATATAGAAAAAAGCTTATAAAATGCAACACTATTATGCAGCATACTCGTATTAAATTTACATTTACTAATAAATATATTATTATTAATATTATAATAACCTACCTATATGAAATTCCAGTAATTCCATATTGAGTGGCTCTCTCTAAAGATCTCTCATAAACCCAATTAATATGATTCGGATCATCACCATCAATCAGAGCATCAAAAGGATTTTCTTTTGGCCACAATAATAATCTTACATATTCAATACAGTGTTCAGGTAATCGTGGTGTTTGAGCAATTGTGCATAATGGATAATTGATCTAAAATAAATCACTTGTTTATTAGGTGGTCATTAAAGTCTAAATCTAAATACTAGTTCACTGAAAATGAGATAATAAAATTAAGAATAGAATAATATTTACTTGTGGCGGGTAGAGATCAAGTGTACAGTCAATACAAGGCGTCATGGTCGGTATAATAATTCTAGCATTCCCTTTAAATCCCTCAGTACCTCCATCGACAATTGGTATGAAAGACTCAGCTAACGGTTCACCAGTCTCTAAATCATAATTCACTAGTGACATGACCATCCCATTAATCCATCTTCTTGCAATTATTGAATCAAGACCACAAACAATCAAATGAAATCGACGATAAAAGTTTTCATCCTTTTCTTGTATTTTACAATTGTGTCTAATATTGAGGAGAAGAAAGATATTAAAAGAACATTAACGTAAATCTAGATAGAGATCTACTATACAGAGGTATATTATTTGTATATCTTACCCAACAAAATTAGCTCCTTGGACTCGTTTATTTATAAATGCAACAGCAGTCTCAGCCTTAGATTTTCCAACATCAGACATACGAAAAAGAAATTGGCGATTCAAATTCGATATGTCAATAGTGTCCTAATAATTCAATAAAAACATTAAAAAATTATCAGCATCAGTTTAGGTTTCAGTCTCAGGCATCAATTCTTTTCTCTTTTTGCAATTTAATTCACCTCTGATAAACGTTAATAAACGTTTTAAAGACAAAAACAAGGTAATATAATGTATAAAATTGCGTTTAAAACTGGTCTGAATTTTTCAGAACTGAATTAAAAGAATACGTACCATATCAATAACTTCAATATTTCTAAATCCAGTTAATGCCAGATTCTTCAACAGCTCACATCCTAAAAATCACAAAATATTGTCTCATAATTATCTCAAGCCTAAAGTATTCATTCTATGATATTATATTATTTATAATATATAGTCCTGTTCATTTAATTCAGCTCTAAAAAACCAAATCCTACTAAATTTTATATGAATTTACTTGCAAAGTTGAGGTTGAAATTGAAATCGGGTTTCTCAGAGCTGAATTAAATTCATACACACAAAATAAAAACGATAAAAAGGCCCTATCTAATCTAATAAAAAAGTACTTTAAATAATCTTTGAAAAACTACATTTCGACACCTCATCGTAGTCAAAATTAGGCTCTTCAGAGCTGAATTGCATAATTATGTCATTATTACTATACTAGTCAAAAAAAACCATCATGATGCATACTTACCTAAACCACCAGCACCAATGACTAGAATTCTGACATCACGTAAAACTTTGAGATTTTCAGGTGAAGGACTGAAATCCTGATGACAGAAGGGGCTGGGTCGAGTCAAAACCTTTGATATATGGGCCCATCGCTCGTCAATCTCCATCCTTTTGGACACTCTTTGGACCAAAATATTTAACTTTTTCTTAATTAAAAAGTTGACGAGACCGAAAAAAACTCTGTTTTTTTTCCAGAAACTTTGACAAAAGTTTAGAAAAAATTCAAAATATTCAATTTCAAAGAAACCAAAAGATTGCAGGATTCGATATTTATATTGATAGCCCTCCTCTTTTCTATGGTTTTTTGAATTCAAAAAAGGGCAAATCCCTAAAAAAAACAATAATTTTTTATGCTAATTTTTAATTAAAACCCGTAATTTTAACTACAGTTTTACAATCAGGAGGACCTGTATTGTTTTGTCCAGTCAAGAGTATCAATTGCAATAAACCAGAGTTTTACAGGTATTAAAAGTGTACCCATTGTGATTTCATTGACATTTGTCATCTTTCGAATCCTATATAAGTTAGTTAGTTAGTTTTATTTAATGATAGTATTTTGAAGTTTGGTATTTTTTAAGTAGCTAATTTGGGATTGTCCTTTTTGTGTTGACATTTTATTAAGCAAAAGCATCTTGTTCGTGGTGTTCTAATTGACATTTTGGCATAATTCTGTGATTTTGACAATTTTAAAGTGTATTTTTTAGGCATTTTAAGTTATTATTTTTTAATTTTTGGTTTAAGACTTTTACAATTACATCATAGTTAAGAGTTAAGTGAGATTTAAGTTAAAGGTTAAAATGTCATCGAAAAATAAATTGAACTTAACATTACCAACATCATCAACTAATTCTAATGGTAATCTTGAGCCGCCATCACCAAGAAATCCTGCAGAGTAAGTATATACCATTCATTACAACTACTCGTACCTCCTACGTAAAATTACACCCTTTTTTTTAGAATGTTTAACTCCTATTCCTAATTCCTATATATAACTCCTCGTGATATACTTATTGAGTTACTTAGCTCTGAAAAACCCGAATTTTACCTCAATTTGATAATTAAATGGATAAAAAATTGAGGTCATGATGGGCTAAATTGGTCAAGTATAAATAGCTAGTAACAAATGTAACAAGTATTTTTTTATGTTTTAGATTAGCATCATTTGAACTGATAGAAGCCAAGATATCTGAATTAGATTTGGATGACCATCAAAGACAGCGTATGAAGACCTTTCTGTGTGAGAAACAGAAGGTAAATGAGCTTCAAGATGAAGATTTTGAGAAATTGGGCGATTTGGGCTCTGGAAATGGAGGAGTTGTTGCAAAAGTGATGCATAAACCTACAAGTATTATAATGGCTAGAAAGGTAAAATTTTGAATATGTATTATAATATAAGTTATGTTATAAATAAAGTGTTTAACTCTGATTTCTATTCTTTTAGATGATTCATTTAGAAGTTAAACCAGCTGTCAAGAAACAGATTGTTCGGTAAATACTAAACAAATAAATATTGATTCTTAATTAAGTAATTAAAAAATATTTATTATAACTTTTGTCATTTTATTTTTACACAGTGAACTGAAAATACTTCATGAATGTAATTCACCTTTCATTGTCGGATTTTATGGAGCTTTTCATTCTGATGGTGAAATTTCTATATGTATGGAATTTATGGATGCTGGCTCCCTTGATCTTATTATGAAAAGATTCGAAAAAATTCCTGAAAATATACTTGCAAAAATCACCTATGCTGTACTCAAGGGATTGGCTTATTTAAGAGATAAACATAATATCATTCACAGGTATGCATAATTACATTATTTATTAATTATCGATAATTAATGAATGACTAACTATATGATTGCGTTAGGTTTTATATGTATGTATATACATTTAAAATATTTTTGTTATTTTAGAGATGTAAAGCCTTCAAACATTCTAGTTAATTCAAAGGGCGAAATCAAAATTTGTGATTTTGGTGTGTCTGGACAGCTTATTGATTCTATGGCGAATTCATTTGTTGGAACAAGATCGTACATGTCGGTAAGGAATTAGAAAAGATGTTTAAAATGACTACCTACTAGGGATATTACTAAAATAGTGCTAAACTCCTAATCATTTTTTTAAATTTTAGCCTGAGCGATTGCAGGGAACACATTACAGCGTAGCTTCAGATATTTGGTCATTGGGCATTAGTCTTGTCGAATTGGCTTTAGGTGAATATCCAATTCCACCTCCTAATCATGCAAGCAAAAGCAAAGGTAATAAAATATTTATTGACAATTTCAAATTTTTCTCTAAACAATTATTACTGTAGTATTTTTTACACAATATTTTTTAATTTTTTAGCTTCTGGAATGGCAATCTTTGAACTATTAAACTACATAGTAAATGAACCACCTCCAGAATTGCCAGCTGACAGATTTAGTAGAGAATTTTGTGACTTTGTTGCCAAATGCCTACAAAAAGATCCAAATTCGAGAGCAGACTTAGGATCACTTATGAATCATCAATGGATCAAGAAACATGAGCACGAAAATATAGATATAATAGGATGGGCTTTGAAAACTATGGAAAATCAAACACTTTCAGATTTCCAGTAATCAATTCAATTCAAGTAAAATTGCTCTTTTTATTTATCAATTATCATGTTTTACTATTTGCATAATACCAATTTATAATGATAAAGAATTATAGTGGTGTAGTTTAGAGTTTAGGAACAGTAGTTTAGTTTAGTGGTAGATAGTGTAAAATTTAAATTTCCCATTTATATACAAGTTCAATCAAACCAAATCAAAATAAACCGAGGGAAAAAACTAACTGAATACTAAATCATTATGCATTATGCCTGTATCTATATTTATGAAAACGATAACGAAGCAGAGACTCAGGAAAAGTAAAGTGAAATATAAAAAAGATTCATAATGAAACAAGACTTGAAAATACACATAAATAAATCATTAAAATGATAAATACGTATAATTATTACCTACAAATATTCATCTTAAAATAAAAATAATAATATAAAAGGCACTTTCAACAATTACGAGTAGTAGAAGTAGTAGATATTGTAGATATTATTACCATTATATATTTTTGTTTTACTTACAAATCTAGTTATTTTATGTGTTAACTCTTAATAAAATGAAAATTGTTAAGATAGTTATTATACACTTATTATTATTAACATATCTGCCAATTATTTCAATTTATCTTTAATTTCCTGTTAACTGTTAATGTTAATATAATAACAGCTAGTGAGTGTAATTACTACAACGTCCACAACTATTACAATATAGAAAATCCAATAATAAATACTTATATTCTGCAAATTACTATGAACTTTAAATTACTTTCAATATTACCGATATCGAATTCTGTACGTATATATTTAAAATTTTCGTCAAAGCATCTGAATATTATATGAATATCTCTAATAAACATATTTTGAACTTTGTCAACTTTAATACTTATACTTATTACTTATTAGTGTATTGATAAAATTTATTAAGCTATGTGTAATAATACTTATATAATAAGATGTAATTTTCTGCAATTTAATTGCAATATCCGTATGTGTTAGGTAAATTTATCAAGACTTTAAATTTAAATGTATTTTCCATAAAATATAAGTGCATACCTATTTAAGTATTTAAAACTTTTACTAACTCTGTTTTTTTATGAATTACACTATTAATGTAATTGTGTATTAAAAAAGTGATTTATTGATTAATTTAAATTTTATTTTGAAAATTTAAGAACTATTTAAAAATACAAGCTAATAATTAGAGGTATAATAGAGGTATAATATAACAAAACTAATAATTATTGCATATATTCTTATTAAATCCTTTTAAAATTCATAATAAAGTCAAGTAAATTTATTTTATAAAAAAACAATTTCAAGAGCATTTTTTGTCACTTTAATAGGTAAGTACTTACGCAAAAAATTGGAAAGATTATTTAAAGATTAATTTAAAAGGTAAACGATCTCATTAGTATTCAAGCTATTCATTTCTCGAGAGAGATAGAAAAAAAATATGAATTTATCATAATATCCAGTATATTGCTGATCTCATCATGATAAAATGATAAAATAATCAAGATTGATTAATTTATTATTCAAATCATAGTGTAATGAAATCTACTACTTTTTTGAACCAAGCAGCCAAGAACTCTGTAGGTAATTGTTGTAAGCAATAGCCGTGTAATGTAATGTAAATGTAGAATTTAGCTAGAATTGAACTTGAACAATTATCGTATATGTAAATCTAATAAATAACAAAATATATCATAATATCTACAATGATCTGAAGGTATGTAAATGGTTAAATACATACGAGTACCTTATAGTACCTACTACTAAATATACGAGTGTATATCATCGAGGGCAATGAAATTACATAAAAAGCAAGCAATTTTAAGTATGTAAAAAACACATTTTGTCAAATTAAAATCAAGTTATAAGTTATAGTACAAACTAATAATTGTGTGTGTACAAGTTTAAAAGGGAGATCGAGAAATGAGAACCCAAAGCCAAGTCTATAAAAATGTCCTTGAATCTTGAATTATATTTTTCTGACTGAAACTTTTTAAAACTATAATAGTAATAATATACCTAAGCTAATGCATGTATTATCCATAATGTAAAGCAAAAGAACAATTTTACGCTTCTTTAATTCATTTTATTTGAAGGCAAAATAAAATACACTATACCTACATATTATAGATATTCATATTCATTTCATACCTATTTTACTTAAATTATACCTCTCAGGTAGTGTGAAGTGAATATTCATTTTTAAATAAAATATACCTATGCATATGAGCACATTTTTAAAGACTAAGTTTGCAGACATTTCAGGTATAAATTATTCACGTAATAATGTTCTATTCTATCCACTTACAGATATTAATCGTAGGTTTGAGCCATCAGAAAAGCCATCAGAAACAGGATTCAAATCCACATTCTTAAAAAAGATCTGCTGGTTAATGCATTTTTTAAGATCTTTATCAAAATTTTGGAAATTTTTTGGAAACTGAATAATATTATAGGTACTTGTTCCAATTTTAAAGAAAAACAAAAGTAGTAGTAAAATTATTTAAATTGTAAATCGGCAAAAAATCGCATCCTATTTCTTTATATTTTACTTATTTTATAAGATTTTTAAATCATTAAAGGTTTGCAAAAGTCAATATTTTTTGCAAAAAATACCTACTTACCTAAAAAACAAATTTTGAAAATTTTAAATCTCTTTTTTGATACAAATCAGTAAACAGTAATAGATATATTAGTAGTAATGAAAAGTTTGACCATAAATTTTGAGACAGATTTTGTGGGCATATTGTTTCGTTTCAAAATTTTTATCAACAAGTTCGGGAAATAAATACTTTAGTAGGATCGCAATTTGCAAGAATCGCTGGAAAATGCATGTTCCAAATAGATCTTAGGATCCTTATTAGTATGTGAGATAGGATGTGAGATTTTGGGTCTATATGTTACATTTCATAAAAAAGAATGCAAAATAAGCAAAAAATAAAAAACAGGATACACATTTTTTGAAAATTTTGCATTTTTAGGATTTCTAAGCTAAAAAATCATTTTTTGCAAATTCAGAATAAAACTATAGAACAAGCAAACATGGAATTCTCAATGTTATATTACGTACCTAAGTACTTATATTTTTATCTAAAACTCAATTTGATCCAGTAGGTTTTACCAAAGGTCATTTTGCAATAATAAATTTTTTTATAGGTACTGTATTCTTGATTATCTCGGGATAATTAATTTCGGAAGTTCTTATATACTGTATGTACATTCTATATTTTGGGGGATTTTTTTTGTACTTTTTGCATTTGCAAAAGTGCTTCAAAATTTGAAAAAGTATTTTCTTGCGATCCCTTGTATAAATATGTACATGATTGTACATGGTTATTATAGAGATGTTTATCTCGTTCACTATAGACATTATTAAGTATTTTATTTTATTACTAGCTCATCCAAAATCTAAAGTATTTACTACTAACCATAAGTACTTAATGTACCTTAAAAACTTGGGTACATTTACATAGGAGGATGATTACACTCACTTATTATTCGTATATTAGGGTAGAAAAAAACTGATTCTTAAGGGGTGGTAGTGGTAATGGTAGGAGTAGACATAAAGTTGTGGTAGTTCTATATGGAAAATATAATGAAATGTAAGATCATAATATTAGCATTTGATTTCGACTTGTTTTTTACAAGAGGTGTAATAAAATAAAACTTTAAAGTATTTATATTTATACACATATCTGTATATATAGGCTTGTCTTGTCCACCACCACTAGTTTAGCTGGGGCAAAAAAAATTGAAATTGGGAGTTGTTGGGAGGATTCAATTTCAAAGTTTTAAAAAGACCGATGATCTTTTATTACCATTTAGCCAGAAAAAGAATATAAAATGAATATGTACTAGATAAGTATTTTGTTAAATTGTTTGTACAGAATCTGTATATCATAATGGTGTGGTATAAGTATGATGACAGTTAGTCATAAGTATTACTTTTATAACCTCAGGAAAAGTAAAATAGAGATTACTGATTGTGAGATCATATATTAAAGTACCTGTACAATACAATCTACACACTATTGTACCTATACTTTTATTTAATACTAGAATGCCTATAACTTATTTTACTTATGGTTAGATTATATCTATGATACGTATAATTATATTAATTCTTGTCAAAATCTAAAATATTCAACTGACAAATAGTCCTCTAAAAGTAAAAGATACAAGAAAATTGATGCCAAAATGCAAAATTCTACAAATTTTTTGCAAAAATTCTCAATCTTAATAGTTTCTAAATCGAAATATGAAAAAATAGCATATTATCTTGTACTATTTGATACGATTATGATTAAGTCTTGAAGAAATTAGCTTTAAAATTTAGCTAAAGTTGATTCAGTTTTGATTTATGAATATTTTATGCAAATAATTTGGACCTATGCTTGTTTGTAAGGTAGGCTAATATGAGTATAACTATTTACTTTGTTCATATTTTGTAAGGAGTAGTAATATTTTGAGCATAAGACTTATGATGATACATAAAATTACATATATGTAGATACTGTAGTTCAATTACTTATTATAGTTAGAGTTGAAATCTTGGGGGTAAAATTCCATGTTGATACCTATGCAATGTCAAAAAGGAGATCCAAGATCAATTATTACTTTTTTTAAAATAAGCTTTCAGATTTCAGGGGACATGACATGAGTTTGGATCTTTTTTTCTATAAGAAACTTTAGATAGGGGGTGTTTAGTTTAGGTTTAGATTGAAAAAAAAAACTTAAATTAGATGCATATTATGAGTATTAAATAGAATATGAACAAGTCAGAAAAAAGGTGGTTTGAAGTTTAAACAATTTACAGATATTTGAAGCTTTCAAAATTCAAATAGATACTTATACCTAATCCTATCCCACTCTTAACTTTATACGAGTATATTATATAAATGTACCTATGTTTTATTCATATTCATATGTATCTACTTATAAAGAAAAATGCTATTATAGATACAATATACAATTTACAATCAAGGTGTTCAATTTGTCCATTACAGTATGAATATATAGTCAAAATTCAAAATAGTAGTAAGTAAAGTATAAGAAACAAAGGGGTTGTTATACCATTTCAAGGCAAAGTCAAAAATTCTCATTCTCATTATTATATTCTCCATTAGCCATTAGTGTTTGGTCTCAAAGGTACCTTAATTTACTATACCTCTGTATGTGTACCTAAATTTTCTAAATGACTATATGAATGATATCACCCATCTTAAATTCTTCAAAAATCTCAGCAGATTATAAAGCCGGTACTTTGTACACCTTTATCAATGCAACCCCATAGTCATAGTCCATAGTATCAGCATCAGCGAGTATTTCGAATCTCGATGAATATGTCTTGAAATAAGCAATAAAATACAAATACCTAAATAGTAAATGCATATGTATACCAAATCCTTTGTCTAGTAAACCCTTTCATAAACATACACACAAATATACAGATTCAACTCACTACATATCTATAATACCTACAATATAATATAACAATAATGAACAATTCTGTACAGGGGACGTCGACTTTTATTTAATTTTAATTTTATAAGCTTAGTTTATAATCATGCATATGTACCTACCTTACTACTATGTCGTATGTAAAGCAATCTTGATATTTTTTTGGTACAAATTGGCTAGCTAAACTGAATTTCCATATCATTTGATATCCTTGACAGGATTCTCGATTTGTCCAAATTAAGAAGAGTCAGAGGATTCAGCTTTAGAATTATTCAGAATTCAGAGTCAAGGTGAGCATCATTTTCAGTTTCTGAATACAATAGATTAAGATCATCATTTTTATATAATTAATTTGGTTAATTATCAAGTGTATAAATCAATCGACTTGCTAACCAGTACATACAGATATTTTGTCTTACCTACTACCTATTCTTATCTTCTTATTATTAATTTAATAAGGAGAGGTAAACTATAATAATCGTACTTATACTGCTAATGATAAAAAACGGCCCTAGTACATTATTATAGTAGGGTACCTACTGTACTGATAGCTAGATAGGGATAGGATAGGACTGAACTGACTATATGTACTGTACATAGTACATAGTACATACTAAAAAAGAGATTCTTTTATAATTTATAAGCTAAAGAAAGTACCTACTCTTCTCTAACTATAAAGTAATAAGTGCCTACCTGGCTTAATACAGTTCAATTATGTATAGGTAGATAAGTACCTAACTAATGTATGGACCGACCCCTTAAAATTCTCAAGTCTCGTCTCAAGTGTGCCATTAGCCATTCGGGGTGTAGTAGGACTTTTAGGTAATAGATTTTGACTAAAATTTGCCTACTTTACCCTATTATCCCTATATCATTCTTTCTGGTTCTGGAAAAATACTTGATGAACAGAACATCATACACATACTATCTATGCTATGTAGCTCTATAGATGTTACATAAGGCTACATAACATAGCATGCTAGTTTATGTTGATAGTAAACAAAAACTGGTACCTAAAAACATAATAATCAAGCAAAAGATACATAACACTACAGCTACGTAGCGTATTATTTTATTACGTATGCTCTATAGTATCTACATAGAGTAGGTTATGTACTTGTACTAGAGAACTAATAAAGGTATTTACTAACTACCTATGCATGTATTATGTAGTGTAGTAGTATGTTAGAGCCCCGCCAAAAGCTGACAAATAGTATTATACTATGTATAGTAGCCATTAAGAAGCAAATAGGATAGGACCTGACTTATTATAAAACCTACACACACGAGAATTAATTCGGATTTTTTAAGACGACGGACAAATCGGACTCTAATAAATGACAAGGTTAGTACTTTACCCGTATGTCCCGTATAGTACCCGTACTACTTACTACAGTACCGTTCGTAGATCCCTACAAACCCCCAAACCTAATACATTGTCCTACATCTATTGACTATTGAGATCCGAAAATCCCCGAAAAATTTCACCAAGTTTTATAAGGTATAATAATATTAAGATGAAAGAGTTGAAGATTTGTTGATCTACTATATACCTTTTAGAACTGATGTATGTATATTCATGGTGTATGTGCAGTATAATATTATTATCTTTTAAAGATATAATAAAATAATACACACATACCTTACCTCACTAAAAAGGATCTTAAATTGCGTTCATATACACATGTATGTATAATGTACTAGAGAGATTATTCGCAAATACGTACGTTATACCTACCTACATAATAATAAGCCAAAAGCAGAGTCAAAATTGAACTTATCGATTTTCTGCATCATCTTAATAACTTACCTAGTGATTATACTATTTTAAAAATACTTTTGTAACCTCAACCTCTCTAAAAAAAAGTATCTTATTGTAAAAATTGACTATTTTTTATTGTTTTACAGGATTGTCAATGTCATTTGGGCCACGGATCAAGAACAAGAACAACCGATTAAGATTGTCCCAAGTGTAAATTGACTATTTGTGTAATTAGCTTCTTTTGTTCCGATTGTTCTGGGTCGTCGGGGTTGGAACAATTATTGTCCCGATTGTTTGTTTGGAACCGTTGTTAAGTGTACTCAAATTTCGACTAAAATATTACATAAAGCATAGCTCTGCATCAGTGTTAGTGTTATTGACAGTGCAGTGACATTTACCTCAAGTTGTAATTTTTGTAAATTATTGTAATTATTGTAATCTGAGAACTGTATTACTATACTGGATGCTTCAAAACATCATAAAAAGTCATGTAGTGCCCTTTTGATATTACCGATAATTACCAACACTGTCGATGTTATGGTTCTACTGATCTAAATACATAAATACGTAAGTAATTATCGTAAATTATTTTAGTGCTATACTTACTGGTGTTATATTATAATTATAAACAGACATTTGAAACCTTAAAGTATTTTATGTTGTGTTGTGGTTGTACATCTAATTAAATAGACAGGCTAGCATTATAGTTTATGTAAATTGGCAAGTAATTGGAGATTGACAATTATAATTTTTCGTCAACTCATCATTTT
Organism: Nanhermannia cf. coronata Gr-Ori-00579; assembly: GCA_034699045.1. NCBI lineage: Eukaryota > Metazoa > Arthropoda > Arachnida > Sarcoptiformes > Nanhermanniidae > Nanhermannia > Nanhermannia cf. coronata Gr-Ori-00579. Next base: position 13,611 of record JAQIXA010000461.1, read on the forward strand.
ATCTAAATATTTTCTTTTTTTGTCTCTTTGTAATATGAACACCATCTTTATTAATTATCTTTATTAATATTAATCATTTGTTATTCTTCCTAGATTAACTATACTTTACATTTATATATTATATTATAGAGGCTACGTTGTTCCTATATAGTGTTTTTTTAATTTATGATTATAATTTATGATTATAATAATAATGCAATGCAAGTGCAAGTGCAAGAAAGTTATTTTAATTTTATAGTTTATATTTTATAGGGTACCTACATAACATAAATTGTTAATTGTTCTATATTTTGTACAAAAAAAGTATTATTTTGAACAAAACACAAAATGACTACTGCATAATTTGGACAAGTTATCTGTTTCAACAAAAATTAGGTAGATATTTTTGACTCATATATTATAATTATGACTTGAATTGAGGTAAAAAGTCATTTAAATTCGGCTTTGAAAATTCCAATTTTGACCTTATTTTCACAATATTATGTAATAGTGAGGACAAAGTTTGAGTTTTCAGAGTTGGATTAAATAATGAATAGAGAATGAATTATATACCTACCTAGGTATTATATGATTATGCTTTATGTTTTATGTTATGGTTTATATTTTATTAGTCTTAAAGAAAATATTTAAAATATTTAAAACAAAGACAAACTAGAAAGTTATTTTTATTTCTTTGTTTTGTTTTCAGATTTTTATGGACAACAACAAGATGACCTCCAAGGATAAAGAATTAACCTGGGACTCGTGGCTTGTGGAAGCGGTGAAGAAGATCAGAGGTCAGAAACAACGACCTGGACTTGATCGGATTTACAATGCAGTCCGATTATTGGCCGAGAAGGAACAATTGGCTCTGCAAAATCAGAAATCACCTATTGCACCTATATACCAGATCCCTATTGAGCAAGTTGGTATCGAACTTGTAGAGAAGCAATTAGATCGTGCTGTTAAAAAAGGATTACTTCAAAGAATTATAAATCGAGGTCAAACTTCCTACAAGTGCTCAGAGGGTTCGGAAAGATCTGTCAATTTATCTGAAATCTCTTCTGTAGAAGAAGGTGAAATTCAAATGTGTAAATGTGTTGTTAAAATTATGAGAGAATTGTCTGAGAAAGATGCTGAATCTGACTCGAACATTTCATCAATTGATGGTTTAAATATTGGACAAATTGTTGACTACATAAGATACTCACACAATATACAATATCCTCCAGAAGATCAAGATGAAGTTTCATATTTAGAAAAGTTAATAAATGGAGCACTTGCAAGGGAGGTTAAGAAAGGACAGTGTGTTCAAGTGGGTGATTTGTACAAGTATAATGTAACTCATACAGGTAAATCTAGATCAGATTCGATTTCATCAAATGGTGAGAGTACACCTACTAAAAAGGAGAAAAAAATTGGGCAAAATGTTTCACCAACAACACCAAACTCAGCAAAGAAAAGTCCTGGAGCTGCTGTTCTCAAAAAGGATCCAACACCGAAGAAAAGACTTGTGAAAGCACCTTCATTAGAAAATGTTGCTGAAGAGAAAGATGAAAATTCTGTTGATGGTGATATTGTTGATATTAAATTGAAAAGCGAAAGTCCTAAAAGTAAGAGAGAAAAATCTTCATCCCCAGCTAAATTAAATAGTCCTAGTAAATCAAATAGTCCATCGAAATCAACATCAAGTAGTCCATCTGAGAAAAACTCAATTAAGAAAGACTCAGTACTTGATAATGATATTGAAATATTAGAATCATCAACACCAACTAAAAGAACTGCTAAAATTGATAGTCAAAAGACGCCAAAGAAGCAAAAATCGATCAAAAGTACTAGTGAACTTGATGGAGAAAATGAAAATGAAGAAAATAGCAGGAATGAAGTTAAGCAAGAAATATCAATAAGCCCAATAAAATCAAATATACATGATATCTTAATGGAAAATGATGAAATTCCAAATATTGGTTCACCATCACTTTTGGATGGAAATATTATACCTCAAATTGAAATTACTGAACCACAAAATAACACAATTAATGATGATACTGAAAGAGCTGGTGGTGAAAATGATAAAAATTTACTTACAATACCTCATTCGATGAATTTAAAAGTACCTACACCATCAATATCTCCTTCAACAGCGAGTGAAAGTGATTTAGTATCTAGAAATAATTCTCCAGAAAAACCATTCGATCCAGCATCAGCTTCAGAACAAATTAAACCATTTGGACTCGTTGATGCTCTCACTCGATTTTTTACACCAACAGCTAAAAAGAGATCTTGTACTATGAAAAAATCTATTGAGGGTAGTGAAGATGGTAAAGATGATGGAAAAGGATCAGTAAGTGATTCCGGACTTTCACAAGCTACAAAACCGAAGCCTGCAAGTGTCAAACAGAGAAAAACTTTATCAGCTGAACCAACCGAGTATACCATGCCATTATTACCATTTCTTAAAGAGCCTAAAAAAGAAAAAGATACATTGGTCAAAACTGAGTCACCAACTATTGCTCTACCTAGCAAGTCAAAAATTAAATCTCCAACACCTAAATCAATACAGATGAAATTACCAAAACTTTTAACTGTATCTGTTGCTAAATTACCAAGCCCAAAAAAATCTAGTGGAAAAATCCCCTTATCTTCTGATGATGAAATTCCACTTGTTCGTACTTTACTGGTTAAGAAAATTAAAAAAGGTCTTGTTACTGGCAAATTAGGTAAAAAATCTTTACCTGGTCATGGACAAAAAGTGATCACTGATTATTTCAATGGAGGTGGAGTAATTGGTTGTAATACTGATGGTGGTGTAAGTAGTGAAAGTGACAAAAAGAGAGGTCGACCACCAAAAAGGAAGTTGCGAAGCGCTGAAGTTACACCACAACCTGATGAAGTTGCTGAAAAAAAGAAAAAGATTAAAAAGGTGTCAAAATCACCGTCACCCCTTCAGCCTATTGCTTCTTGTCCACCTAAAAAGCAGAAAACGCCACCAACTAAAAAAGTAAAAGAACTCGTACTTGAGAAACCGGTCGAAGAAGAAGAAGAGGAATTAATGGATATTGAGGAAGTTATGAGTGACACATTCATGAAAAGAGGAAGACCTTTGATAAAATGTTTTAAAAAGAAAAAAGGACTCAATTCTACATCTGACTACGGTCATGAAGCTGATGATGAAGCTGATGATTTAATATCTACACCGAGGGTAGATAAAAAGATGACACCTTCAAGAATAAAGAAATTGTTAAAAGATATTATACCAGAAAAGAAAGCAAAGAAATCACTTTCACCAGCTAAAAAGAAAGGTTTGTCTGTAAAGAAAGAAGCTTCAAGTAGTCGACGGAGAAACAGTGCTGAATCTCTAGTAGGAAAATTGGATAAAAGTTCACTATTACTTTCATCATCAGGTATTCATTTTATTCTAAATAAGATTTAAATTTAAAATATTAGTCTGACCTAGTTTATATTACCAACGGTCTCTTATTTGTTTATTTGTTTATTAAGGTTAGGTTAGGAAGTTCCTGATAATTGTGTATAGAATTTATAATTATAATTCAAAGGAAAATTGATTTGAGAACCTTTTTATTTTATTTTATTTAGTCCAAACTTATCTCAAATAAATATTCTTTGGATTAATTGTTAAAGTTAAAAGTAATTCAAAAGTAATCGTACATAAAAGTAGTGCCCTTTATTATGTATACTCTTTTATCCTTAGTTTTTGAGAAATTAAAGATTTCCTACGACCTACCATATAAAATATAAATTTTTATTTAAATAGTACCTATACCTATCAATTAAAATATACGTAAAAAATGAATTTTAGTAAAATTGGTCAAAAATCGAAATAATGGTCATTACCCTAAATAACCTCGTGAATAACTGAATAGTAGTACTTTACCGTAATATTGTTTATTTACTGTTGCAAATAGAGACCTTTTTATTTTTATATACATATACGTACCTACTGCATTTCATTGCATTGGTTAAAATTAAATCGTATCTGTAGATAAGAGATAAGAGTAACCTTTGACTAATAATTTTCTATTTGCATGAAAAAGACACTTATCTTTACTTTAAAAGATAAAGACTCAATGTATTAATACGATTAATTTTATTTCCATTTTAGATGCTGAAAAAGTAGCAAAAGTTATAAAAGAAAGAACAACAAAATTGACAGCGAACATTCCTCCAAACTCAGCAGTCGTTGCAAGAAGGAAAAGTACTTCTCCAGTCAAGATAAAAAGTCCTTCACCACCACCAAAGCAGAGTGGTAAGAAAAAAGTTCCAGTTCCATTTTTGCCATCAATATCTTACACAGTACCTGAAAAAACTCCCAAGAAAAAGAATAAAAAGGAAGCAACAGTTGATGAGTCTGTTGTTGTTTCTGTTCGAGCAGTGGAAACTGAACAAATCAATAAAAAAGGTAGGTCAATGAAGTATAAGAAAAGTATGGATAATACAACGCCAGTGCCAGCAGCTGACGTTTCATTTGCAACACCAGTTAAGCAAAAGAAGAGCCAAATGAAAAATAACATTGCATTATTGCCATCATCTGTATCTGTGTCACCCTCTCAAAAGAGTCCTCAATCTTTAAAGAAGGGACTGAAAAGAATCTCGATACCTAAAACCAAGTATTCACCAACTACACCCAAATCAGCCGATGGTGGCAAGAAATCTGCTGCTAAGAAATCACTGAAGAATGCCCTTGAAGTGAGTAAAAAGAAAATGGATAAGAAATCAACAACAACACCTACATCTGCTAAGAAAGCAAAAATATTACAACCGAAGTCGAAGAATTCGCAAAATTCAAGCTTGATAAGTGATGATGATGACAAACTTATTCAAAGTAATGGCGGTGCTGCTTGTGGACGATTATTAAATGGGATATTGCTACCTCCTGATGTAACAGAGAACGACTTAGACTTATTTAAGAAAGCACAAGCAAGAGCAAATGAGGTAAAAAAAATCTAATAAAAATTATAAATATATCTATCAGATTCAGGTCATTTACTTCTTCTACTATTATTTCATTTTAGTTAATTGGTTTGCCGAATCCTGAGGATGATGAGAATAATCCAACACCTGGGCAAATGATTAAGTCATTTACACAAATACGATGCCCTCAAGCCATTGAACTTGGAAGATATGAAATACAAACTTGGTATTCGTCACCATATCCTCAAGAATACGCAAGGTAAGCTCATTAATAAAATAATACAGAGATATACATATAAGAATTTTAAAAAATACATTTTGTCTAAATACTTTAGACTTTAATGCTATGCTAACTTCTTTCTAGATTGAACAAACTGTACCTGTGTGAATTTTGTTTAAAATACTTGAAGTCCAAATATATTTTACAAAGACATTATGTTAAATGTCGACTTCGATATCCACCAGGAACAGAGATTTATAGAGGAGATGATATATCTGTGTTTGAGGTAATAAAATAAATCTAAATTAAGAATAATAGGCTTTTATAGACATGCACAAAAACTATTTTATTTTTTGTTCATTAGGTTGATGGAAATATTAACAAGATATACTGTCAAAATCTTTGTTTACTGGCAAAATTATTTTTGGATCATAAAACTTTATGTAAGTAGTAGTAGTACAAATTACAATAATATATAACTAGGGTTGGTCCTTTAAATTTTTTGGTTACATTTGACATTTATATTAATTTTTACAGATTATGATGTTGAGCCATTCTTATTTTATGTTTTAACCAAAAATGATAAGTATGGATGCCATTTAGTTGGATATTTCTCAAAGGAAAAACATTGTCAACAAAAATATAATGTTTCATGCATCATGACTTTACCACAGTATCAAAGACAAGGATTTGGTCGTTTCCTAATTGAATTCAGTGAGTTTTACTTTTTTTCAAAGTTTGCATTTTCATTTTCACGAAAAAGAATTAAAAATAATCATTCGTTTTAATATAATAGGTTATTTTTTGTCGAGAGTTGAAGGACAACTTGGTACTCCAGAAAAACCACTGTCTGATTTAGGACGAGTATCTTATCATGCTTATTGGAAATCTACAATTCTGGAATACTTACATAATATTGGAAAAGTACCTTCAATTACAATTGACGTATGTCTTGAAATAAATTAAACGTTACAATTTATTTCATTATTTTATATTTTATATTTTAGCAAATCAGCCAAAAAACCGGAATGTGTGGTCAAGATATTGCAATTGGGTTACAATTGCTTAACTTTGTGAAAAGAATACCTGATTCAAATAATCAAGAAGGTTCACCAATTACTTATAAAATGGCACTTTGTATCGACTGGAAAATGGTTGAAGAACATATGGAGAGAGTAAATAATAGTAGTACAAGAATCCTACTTGATACTGAAGCTCTTCGTTGGACACCATTAGTTTACTCGTACAATTCAATTCTTAATGATACTCCTACTGGTGAAGAAAAGATGGGGAGAAATAGAAAACTCAGCATTAGTACTGAAGCCAAACCAATAAAAAAGAATGAAAAACAAGTAAACAAAACTAAAACAAATTCGTCCAGAAAAGGTTTGTTAGTGGAAGCAACAACGCCACAAAAACAAATTATAAACAATAAAGTAAATAAAACTCCGGAAAGAACAAGAAGGCAAAGCTCTACTTCAACAAAAAGTCAACGAATTGTACAACCAGCAATTATTGAAAATAAAAAACCATTAAAAGGTCAAAGAAAGTCTTTGAAAAAAGAGCCATCACCAATTCCAGTCGAAGAAGCTAAAAGTAGTTCTGAATCAGGAACTGAGGAAGATGAAGAAGTAGAAGAGGAAGAGGAGGAAGAAAATGATGAAGAAAAATCTGATTCAGATGGTAAATACTAATTTTTTACCTCATTAATATAAATAATACCTTATATCAATTACCTAATTTAAAAAGTAACAGAGTTAGCTTTGTCCAAGTCAAAGTTATAATAACTTAAATTTTATAATTTTATTATACATTTTAAGGTTCTTCTGATGACGATGATGATAATGCTAGTAGTGATGATGGTGGCCAATCAGAATCAGATGAATCAGAAGAGGAGGTGGAAGATGAACCCCCTGAGCCGACCAGAAGATCAGCTCGTGCTGCAGCAGCAAGCCAAAATAATGATGAACAACAACAAAAAAGAGGTTCTTCAACTAGAATGAGAAGGAGAACAACACTTGATTCACTTGATGATGACGATGAGGATGAAAAACCTAAAAAGAATATGATATTAGGTCGGGTTCTCGGTCGAGGTCTTGGTAATATCAAAGCAAGAGCTAAATTTGTTAATCTAGAAGAAGAAGAAAACGCACATTCAAATAATAAAAATGAAAAAATGAATAATATTCAACTCCAACTACAGCAGCAGCAAACTACTAAATACATTCTAAACAAAAATACAACAATTACTCCAATAATTAAGAGTTCGGCAGTGACTTCTAGTTTTATTCCTAATATTCATCATCCAACATTTCTTCAAAAACCGATTAAACAAAGTGCACCTACATTAACATTAACACCTTCAAGACTTCAAATACCAAAACATCATACTCAGGATCAGTTATTATTAATAAAAGAAGGTACTCTCAATAAACAAGAATCACAGCTAGTATTAAAAAAGAAAATTAACAAAGTTGTTGAACACCAACATGATCTACATGTTATTGAGCCTCAACATAAGGAAGAAAAGCTTAGAAGAAGATCTTCATCAGTTAAAGAAACGAATACTAGTCCTTTAAATAATTCTCATTCACTGTCCATTACTAAAGTATCTCCTGCTGAAAAGAAACATGGGAAAACTATTACAAAGCAAAAAGATGATAAGGAGAAAGTTAGTGATAAAGAAAAGGAGAAGGAAAAAGAAAAAGAAGTTGATCCAGAAAAGCAAAAGAAAGATAGAGAAGCCAGATATAATAGAAGAATTTCTAAACGTAGTATTGAAGATGGTGGTAGTGGTGATGATGTTGATGGTGGTAAAGGAGATTGTAACGGCAGTATTTCACCAGTCAAAACACCGAAATCACCACCAAAGAAAAAGAGAGTTGACTACAATGGAATAAGTAATAATCAACAACCATTATTGAATGGAGATCAACAGCAATTATTGCAAAATAATTCCAGATTATTAAATAACATGCAAAGAAAGAAATATAAAAAGAAAGCTCGTCGATCAAATGTTTATAAATTTTGGGGTGCTCCACCCAAGAAAAAGAAGAAACCAGTTGCAATTGTTGCTCCAACAAACTCAAGCATTTCATCAGAACAGCAACAACAACAAAATAAATGTGAAAATAATTTGGACAATGAAAATGAGAACAATGATCAAAATGAATTACCCCTAACGCCTGATCCTAAAAGAACATTTGATCAAAGCAAATCAAGTCCATTACCAATGGATGAAAATACTGATGAAGTTGAAAATAATAATACAGGTAATGAATTTCATGAAAATGGTAGAGAAAGCCATCATAACAAACAGCATAGGCGTAGAAGGACATTTGAGGATAATGATGATGATGATAGTGATGAAAAGAATCAAAAAGGAAATAAAGTAAATGAAGAAAATAATAGTTATTCTTTACCCTTGACACAAGAAAGCCTTTCACAATTAAATAAACAAAATAATGGTAGCAGTGAAGGATACTCTGAGCATTTTGGTAATCTCGAATAAATTTTTAAAAAGTTACCTAATTGAAAAGTTTATAAATAATTTACTATTATTTTCATTAAGATCATTTGCGAGGTTTGCGTGGGGATCCTGAACGACCAAAAGAACCTGATTCAGAATCCTTGAGAGTTATACCGTCTGGGTAAATACAATAAATAATCAATTTTATAATCAATATTTTTTAACATTTTGATTTGATACAAATAATTGTATTATTTTGAACAGACCAAGTAGTTGTAATACAGTGTATGAGGATTCAGATTTGAGCAGTCAAAGTGTACCAAGTATTCCGCCACAAAACCAGTTAAATGGGAATGGATCAAGTATCAATGAAAGAAGTTCGAGTTCTTGTAGTGGTGGAAATCCTCCAACAACTTCTACAAATACTGTAAATACTACTCCAGTGCCTCGCAAACAACAAAGTCCAATTACTACTAGACCTTCGCCTCAACCTTTAGTAGCAGCATCTCAATCCCAACCAGCTCAGCTACCGCCAAAACAACAAACTCAGCAAAATCAACAACAGCAACAAAATCCAATATATCAGCAACAATCTCCATTACCTCAAAAAGGTTAGTATTTTATTCAAATAATCTGAAACAAAGAATTATTATTAATTTTTTTATTGTACTTTCCTTTATAATAGGTTATCAACAACAGAGTCCTTCACATGTACAACAACAACAACTTTCAGCAACAAATACTTGTAATATGGGATATGGTCTACCAACAACAAATAGTAATAGCGTTGGGCTTAACTATCCAAATAATTCAACTGAAGCTATAATGGAAAATAATACTTCTGGACATATGGGAACAAATCTCGAATCTCCAGCATCCGTTCAAAGCACTCATAGCAGTTCTCACGGTCCAGGCTCTGTTGATCCAAGCCATCATCATCAGATGTATGATTCTCGAAATATTTCACAATCTCCAATGATTTCATGCAGCCAACAACAGCAGCAACAGTATAGCAACCCACCTACTCCTCAGCAGCAGCAACAAACTCAATCTCATCAAAGTAAGAAATTTTATTTCAATTTGTTCGAATAATAATAAAACATTGGAACAATATTTTTTAATCTAGATATGGGGTATGAAACACCAGCTTACAATCCACCTACACCATTAAATATACCTCATCATCAACAACAGCAACAACAAGTATCAAATTATCCACAGTCGCAACAACAACTGCATAAGAATGTTCAAGATAATTCTCCACATAATATTCCTCATTCGCCGCAAAATCTTACATCTGGGAATGGTTATTCAAGGGGTCATCAACAAATGTCTCCTCTACAGCAACCTCCCATGTCTCCTTATCATGATAATTCTCCTCAAGCTCCTCAAAATTTAAGTAATTATCACCATCACCATCAAGGTTTAATTATTCCAAATCCACAAAATCAACACCATTCTCAACAACAACATCATCAAGCTTATAATAATTCACATTCGAGCCACACTTCAGTAATTCAACAAAGATCTATGACACCTGCACCGCCGCCACCAATGTCACCAGCTCCCATTTCTCAACAACAGCAACATTCGCATAATCGATCTACTCCTCATGGTTTTTAATATAAAAATTCTTGCTTAAAAGTTGATTTCCTTCATATCTAATTTTTTCATATATATTTTCAGGTGGTTCTTCAATGAATTATGGGAATACTAATTATATTCAATCTCCAGCTCCGGCTCCGGCTCCACCTAGTTCACCTTATCCATCACCTTATCATCACCATCAACAACAACAGCAGCAGAAAAATACTTATCCATCACAAACTTCACATTATCAACAACCTTATTCTCCGTATCCACAAGCTCCTTCTCCATATTCACCACATCCACAACAGCAGCAATCACACCAACAAGCTTATCATCATAATACATCGAGTAATGCATCACTACATCCCCCACCTCCTGCCGTTCAAAAACCATCTAAATCATCATTGGCTAAACTTAAGCAAATGACTTATCCAACTCCTCCACAAGCAACGGCTCCAACACCTACTTCTACAAATGTAAAAGATTATAATAGGCAAATGGAGCAACATCATCAATATCAGAAATATTATGAAAATTATAATTATTCAGGTCTTCAACCTCCATTAATTCCACCACCACCTACATCACATCCAACTACAGCAGGCTATCATCATCCTGTTGTTTCGGGTAATACTAATACTCATTTACCAGTTTCATCATCACAAGTGACAGTTCCTACGATTACTCCTACTCCTACGAAATCCAAATCTTCAAAAAAATCAAAAGATAAGGAAAAATCATCACATCATCATTCAAGTAATAGTAGTAATAGTTCTTCACATCATTCTTCATCAAGTTTACCTTCGGCAACTTCTACATCAGCAGCGAACCCATCACAAAATAACTCAAATGCCAATAATTGGGGTCAATATGGTTATGGGCAAGCGTACCAACAATACAGTAGCTTATTTCACCATCAGGCAATGGCTGGTCAAAATTTTAATCCATATCTTGCCTCTTATTCACCTCTGATGCCACCAATTAATCCTAATATGAGAAAGAGTTATCAATAAAAATAAGAAAGCAAGTATTGGAAAGGGATATCTCCTAAAATTGGGGTAATTAATTATAGTTATCTCTAACTAATTTTACCTATAATACCTGTACGTAAGACTTTTATTTATAAAAAAAACTCTCTTTAAAATACTGTCCGCACCTAGGTATGTATAATACTTGAACACAGTATTTTTTACACTTTTTTTACTACCTACTTATTATTATTATTTGGGTTTCGGTTACGGGTTATGTTTTTTTTAGTGTAAATATTGATAGAATGAATATTTTTTATTAAATACTAATTGATAGGTATGTAACTCGATTGACTTTATACTTTTTATTCTACATAACCCAAATTAGATATTTTTATGAATGAGAATGATACAGAATACCTTAGTAAAATAACCTTACCATATGATTATGATAAATTATAAATTAATGTCTAAATCTAAAACAAAAATATTGAATTATAGTAATTAGGTAGAAAAATTAGAAATTGTATAACAAAGAGTTATTATTATAATCTCTATTTTAAATTTTAAGACTTGTTAAACCTTTTTTATTAACTATATTACCTAGTAGTAGAAAAATTTTAACTTGTAAAGCAATCTAGGAATAGGTACCTAGACTTGACATTAGGTAGTAGAAATAAGCAAATAATTAAATTTTAGGACTATTTCGCCACAAGTACTTACCTTTAAACTTTAACTGAATATTAAATAATATACCGTTGAGGTATTTAAAAAATCAAATTTCTCTTTGAATTTTACCAAACAAGTAGTAGGTAAGGATTCATATTATAAATTATAATAATATTGTAATGCATATGGATAATTGTAGTACTTAGGATTTTATATATAACTTATTGATTGAATGAAATATTATAAATACAACAAAAAATATTAGTTTATTAGTAAAAGATAAGATTAGGGATTTATAAAAAGGAAAAAATCGAGCGGTTAGCCCACAAAATGTAGATAATTAAAATACTTATACTTACTTTACTATATAGGTAATTAAAACTAAACTTGTTAGTAAGTACTACTACTATACAGATTATTTATAAAAGAAATTAGGCATTAGGCACTTAAATATTTCCTTGAAATACTATATTTAAATAACTTTATATTTTCTGAAAAAAAAAGATTGTATTTTAAAAGTATACCATTACTTATAAACTTATAGTACATGTTAATAAAAGCCAAATCACTTTTCTTTGTCTTTAAGATTTTATACATATTATCGTGTTTTATTTTAATTACTTAAATTATTATTACTACTATAATATTGTAGTTAGTAACATATTAATATACATACAGCAAAGCTACTTTATAAGGTAAATCTCCTCTCCTATGCTCATTACATACTGATACTTATCGTATTTAGCCATTATTATTAGGGCATTTGTAGATAGGTATTTACTTTATTTATCAAGTTATTAAAAAATTCTTCGATACGAGTGGAGTCGAGAGTCGAGACTGATTCTGAGTCTGATTGAGATACATACATACATGTTCTCTTTAAAAGGTAGGTATCACATCCTTTTCGAGTACTTGAAAGACATTATAAAATGTACTCAAGATCAGTAAAGCACCTTATTTAGAAATTTTACTGTACAAAGGATTAACTAAAAGATTAAAAAAATTATAAAGTCTCTCAAATCAAAGTCAATCTCAATCTCATCATCAAAACAGTTTTAAATCCCCCCAATCGAATCTAAAAACATTGGAAAAATGGTATAAAAAATATTTCTAAAGTTGTCAGTCAGGTCGATCGAACTAGAACAAAAGGTACGTTATGGTACGCTATAAATGGGAAATTTATCATAAAAGAATCAAAATAAGTCCATGGACAAATTGTCCAGGACAATTCATTTAAAAAAAATTTAAAGGTTTAAGATTCTATTTGGTCTTTTGAATTTTGAATTAAGAAAATATTAAGGGTAGGGTACTATAAATGGTATGGATATGCCTTGGTCGACCTGTCTGACATGTCTTCTCACACAGAACCAGGACCACTATTAATCTATCTTATCTTAATATAAAAATAATAAAATAGGATTATAATAAGAAGGCAGAAGGATTGCTCAACTTTAATAAATAAGTGATTAAAAACAGTATAGGACCAGTGCAGTGCATGCAGTAGCAGCAGTAGTAAAGAGCATCTGATTCTGAGCTAAAAGTAGATCGAAAAAAAAGTATTATGAGAATGAGAATCACATTTGAATCCTTCAATCTAAACCTGAATTTGAAAAACCGAGTGTCCAATCTGGTCCCCGAATGGATTGTATTTTTACCCCTAATTTGCCGGACCCCCCGAGGAAATATGTCAAATTATAAAGAGAGGTAAGTACCGACCAATTAAGTGTTCAATTTAAGGTTTATATAAATGTCTAATGTCCTACTTTTTAATAGGATTAAGAAATTAGAAGATTTATTAAAAGAGTCAGAAATTGATTTAGAGGCATTGAGGGGCGTTTCATTTCATGGTATGTCTAAATATATATCTAATCATGTCAATTTACATTAAATCATGGTATCATGTTTTTTCTATCCTTTAAGGTCTTCCAGGTGACAAGTACCGACCCATTGTGTGGAGGATTTTACTTAAATTACTTCCTTTGAAAAAAGAACTTTGGCCTGATTTGTAAGTCATATAATATTCTAAACATGTTGAGCAATCTAATTATAACATTAAATAAGATATTTTAATTGACAATTTATTAAATAGGTTGAAGAGGAAAAGAGCTCTTTATGGCCAATATTTGGGTAGGTGTTTTTATATAATATTTGTTGTTAACTTTAATTTTTAATTGCTAAATGTTCTTTAATTGTGTCCAAGTGTTTGTTTATAAAATCCATCTGTGGAAAACCAATCTTAGCCTTAATTTTACATAAGTTTAAGTTGTGCATGCGACATTGGAGAAAGTTTAGATTTTCAGAGCTGAATTAAATGAATACAGACCAAATTTTTAATTATGTACTTACCTACTTTGTTTACTATTTTACAGAGGATACTTTAAAAATTAAACAAATTGACGATCCATTAAATCCGAATTCAACTACGTGGTCAGATTATTATAAAGGTTGGATATAGTTTATATATTATTGATTAATAATAGTTTTATTGTAATTGTATTGTAATTAAACATGAATAATAAATTTAATTCATTTTATAGACAATGAGGTGCTGCTACAAATTGACAAGGATGTCAGGTAAAGAATAAATGTAGACATAGTCCAAAGGCAGAAAAATATAGACATAAATCTATTTGGACTTTATTTATGTCTTTAAATTATGCTTTTTATTCCATTTAACTTACATGATTTTATTATAAATTAGGAGATTATATCCAGAAATGTCCTTTTTTCAAAGTCCCACCAAATGTCCGAATTTACTAATCGAAGAAAAAATTATTGAGAGGCTTCATACAAGAGGTTATTTTCAATTTATTAATTTACAACAATTTATTACAAATAATTGATAACTAATTAAATTTACTTATGTTTACAGTTGATTCCCATGTAGATTCAGCTGTTGTTGAAAGACGGGGACTTGGGTTTAGCTTAGTAAGATTGTTTTATATTTCCATTTTTATGTATAAAAGTCATCAAATTATTTTTCTTTGTAATTAGCTCTCTAAAAAAGGAATAGTTAATAATGAGATACCAGTAATTGGAGAAAAAAACTGGGAAGTTGTTGAAAGAATACTTTTTGTATATGCGAAACTCAATCCTGGTCAGGGGTAAGTTTAAGTTATTTAAAATTGTTCTTGTAAATATGTATCTTTTTTTCTTTTTCTATTAGGTATGTTCAAGGCATGAACGAAATTGTAGGTCCCATTTATTTTACATTAGCCTCAGATTCAGAGTTTGAATGGTCACGTAAGTTAAAAACATTTTTGATTTTGTTTGATATCTAATAATAGCAATGAGCAATGATTAATATTACCTTCTAATCCTATTAATTTTAGAGCATGCAGAAGCAGATACTTTTTTCTTATTTACGGGTTTAATGGGTGAAATTCGAGATTTTTTTATACGTTCACTGGATAACTCTAAATCTGGAATACAAGAAAGATTAAAGCAATTAATGGACAGATTAAGTACCTTAGATAAACCGGTGTATAACAAATTAATGCAAGATGGTATTCATCCACAATTCTTTTCATTTCGGTTCGTGATTTACAAAAAATCTCTTTTTTTTTTGTATCTACATTTTTTATCATTATTAACTCAAATTATTTTTCTTTAGATGGATTACTCTTCTCCTATCACAAGAATTCCCTTTACCAGAGGTCCAACTGATTTGGGACTGCCTATTTTCAGACAGGGACAGGTTTAATTTTCTAAATGAATTTTGCGTCGCAATGATAATGTAAGTATTTAATCAAAATTATAGTCCAATAACAAGTCTTAATTAAGTCAGCTCTGAAAAGTCAAATTTAGGGTTCGATTTTGCATAATTTGTAAAAATATTATATATTACTTACTGTAATATTGTAGCCAAAATCTGGTTTTTTAATGCTGATTTTGAGTTAAATCAATAACGACCCTATTAAAAAGAGAAATCATTTTTATAAAGAATGAGTTATAATTTCAATATATTTTTATAGTAAAATTCGAGATCAATTACTACTTGGAGATTTCACTTCAAATATGAAATTACTCCAAAACTTTCCACATTCAATAGACGTTAGAGATATTATAAGGATCGCTCAACAAATGAACAAATGAAACATAAACTATTTAAGTCTTAATTCTTAAATTTATACTTAAAGTAAAAACAAAAACATTATATTATATTATGTAGATTACAGATACTCTGTATTACTATTAAATTATTATACTTATTTATGATATTCTCATTTCAAATTTCAACTACATAACTTATGTTAATAAAATTTGCAAATTTTTATTTATGTATGATAAGAATCAAATGCTATGCATTAGTATCAGTACTTAAATATTCATTTTAGTAAATTGAAATTTTATATTTTTTTAAAGTCAACTTTATTCATTTCATATTCAATTTTTTGGATTCTCTATAGGTAGTATGTTTTATGAAATTTTGTTTTAAAAATTAGAATTAAGATTAGTAATATAATGGTTATAAGTTGTCAGTCGGTTTGAACATTCGGGTAAATTGACAATTAATTAAATTGCTTTGAAATGAAAGATATTAAAGTTACATCAGTTATCTAAAATAACGTAAGTTTCAAATGCACAAAAAGTAAGCACATAAATACTACCTATAGAATTAAAGGTAGGTATTTAACGAGATTCACAAAGTTTTAGTTGGGTATGATAAGTAGATAGTATTACAATATAGGTAGTACACAGTACCTTACTAAAGGTTAATATCATTGGCTGGTATCTTAAGGTATTAATCTACTCAATTAATTAACTTACTTAATATCATATACAAATTTAAATATTACAAATTACAATTAGTACATTTCTTATACCTTAGTATCTAGTTGCATTTTCTCCTATAGGTATATCAGTATCTGTGCAACGATAGCTTATACGGATTAGTTAAATACTTATGGTTTAATTGGTACTTGGGTTTATAGATTTATATAATTATCCTTAATTATTCATTTCGGGACCTTAATTACACACTCCCTGGTTTCTTACTCTTAAATTAAGTCCATTAAATTTAAATACATATAGCCATGACTCTATAATTATCTAGTTATATGTTGGTGTAAAAAACAGATTTACGATTAGTACCTATACTGTACATACGACCTTATACTCATAGTACCTTATGCCTTATAATTGTAATACTAAAAAGTTTAAAAATTGCAAAAAATTTTACAAAAATTATTTTTAATCAAGTGTCACATACGATTAGTTTAAATGGATTTGTATGATTATCTTTCAAAATTCAGAAATAGAGTCAAAAATATTTTTAGAAAAAAAATTGTAGAGGGTACTTATGAATGGAGGTATAGATATAGGTAGATTGATATACCTAAACCATATTTTCAAGAACTACGAATCGTAAAATCGCTAAAAATCGAAATTACTTAAGATACTCGTATTTAGGTAAGTGTGAGCCTATACAGTAGGTAAATATACTACCTTTCTATTGATAATTGCTGATAAACTGAAAATTGTTAATAATTGCTGATGTTCTTATCTCAATTTTCAATTAAAATCCTAATTTTCATTTTGATTACAAAAAATGTAGGATTTCAAAATTGATATTTGAGATAAGAATACCGCAGTAAATATTTTAGAAAAATGAAAAATACCTTCTAAAGATTTTTGGATTTTTAAGATTTTCAAACTTTTTTTTGTCGAGTTTCCCGTTTGACCAATTGTCTAATTTTATCATTTTCGAGTAGTAGAGATCAGTGTGCGTGACAGTAGGTGACAAAATGAGGGATTTAGATTTAAAAAAATGTTTGAAATATGATGATGTTTGTTTGAATCCCCAGGGGGTCTGTAAATCTATAGTAGTAGTATGAGGTACTCGGATGAATGTCAATCCCCAAGAGCAACATAATCAGAATAAATGAGCTTAAATGTGTATTTTTTTAGTCAGAGATTCATATTTCAGATTCGGAAATAAATAAATAAGTATAAGTCACAAGAACATTTCCCTTATTATGTAATAGCATATGTTTTACACTATTACTACAGTATTAGTACTAGTAGGTACTTGTATTATTTATGAGACTACTGTGTATAGTATGTATACAACTCAATTGAGGATAATGAGATCCCTTGGTCACGTGGCCCAGTCAAGGATTCAATAACAATTTGTTTTCCCCAACAATGGACACACTTTTCAACTTTTACCCCCGAAAAACTTTGGTCGGTGGGAAATTTTGGGGGTACAAAAAATTATATTTGATGAACTAACCGTAGAACTTCTTTGATACCCATTGGACCATTCATAATCTACAAATAAGTATGAGGTTATACTGATACTAGTATGTAGTAGCGTAAAAGTAGTAGACCCTTGTAAACGTAAAAAAGGTCTCTTAGGATATAGGTACTCGTGCAGTCGGATATCTCTATACAGCACGCAGCACCTCAAAAAACGCTCAAAAATTCTAATTTTCTGAATAAAAATGACTTGTAATCGAACTTTAAAGTCCCATTTTTCTCATTTTTAGATCTAAATATCAAAATAAATTACTCAAAAATGTTATAAATTGTAAGTAGAATCGAATCTAATCAAAATGAATTCATTCTATCGAATGTAGAAATTGCCCATATTTTATGGATGTTATACTTATACTATGATACTCAAAAATGCTTTTTTAAATGGAAAAAATGAAGGTCTGTACTTTTTAGGGCTCGAGGTGGACTTTATAGAGAAATTTGAGCCTAGTGTTAATTATTATGTAAAGGGTAGGCGTGTGTAATTCGTGGTGTGGATTCGAGGCTGGTTTTCAATTCAATTCAATTCAAAAGCCCACAGATATCATCGAGATATTTATATCTGTATTATTATTGTGTATAGAGATACACAACGATATGATATTGAATTTTTGAATTTTGATTTCTGAATAATCTTGATGAAAGGATTTATTAACTCATGTTCATATGCTGACGAGATTTTTTTTATGATTTTTATATGAAACCTAAGGATGACCCTTAAAACTGGAGAATAATAGCAAAACGTGCTCACGTCAACTTTGTTAATGTCAAATTTTGCCCAATTTTTTTCTTTCTTTCAAACTTATACGAATATCTGTATTTACTACTAAAAATTTCCCATTTAAAGCATTTTACATCATATCAAATCACAGCTTTATAGAAAAATCTTCAATAAAATGCAGTCCTTTACTCCTTATCCTAATTTCGAACTTTTCTAAAAAAAAAATAAAATTTCTAAATCTATAGGTAGGGCCCTACCTAATATTCAAGAATCAAATAGGTATAATGTACTAGATGCCTTTAGTCAAAAATTATTTCAAAAATAGAATATTCAAAGAAATTTTAGGCTGAACTGTGTCAAAAATCATGATATTTTGCATTATACGTGTATGTATCGTATAATATGGTAACCTTACCCTTGTCAAAAATCATATTGCATTACATTACAAGTACCTATGTATCTGGTTAGAGTCTGAATATCAATGAAATTAATGAATAATCCTTGTGATTCAGTCTGTACTTCAGTAGTACACAAAGTAAGTATCTAAATATCTAGACTGATGAAAGTGTCAAGGGGGTTGAGTTTTTTGTGAGATTTAAGAAGTTTTAAGTATCTGTAGCAAGTAGTACCATAGAATAAAACATTTTTTTACTCAAAATTCTAGATTCTAGATAAGCACATGGACTACAAATACAAATACACACTGTACAAGTACTCGTATGTATAATATGGACTGAATGTGAAGAAATGTCTTTGTCTTTTTGTGGTGCTAGTGTTTGTAAAGTATTATGGTACATGGATTTTAAATGCAAGTTTTTAAGTTTTTCAAGTTAGTAAGTAAGTAAGTACTGTAGTAGATAGTAGATAGAATGTATGAGAACTTTGGATTTTGTCTTATCAGATGGGAGCTGGGCTCAGGAACACAAAGACCGGATGATCACTTTCTTTGCCTTTTCCATTTGACTTTACATTTGCCTTTGCCTTTGCGTGATTCCAATTCTATCCATCTAAAGTAGACCAACTTTACGTTTTTTTTTTAAATTTCTGACTTGTATCTGTATATTTGAATCAGAACTACAATACTGATATACCATAGGTACTTGTACTACTGATACTGATAGTAAGTAATCTCCAATAGTCAGGACAGGTTTCCACTTTTATACTTTTTCTCCCTTTTTTTTGCTACACTTTTTCATCTAGGGGGGCCGTTCTCAACAAATCAAGTGAGGAACATTGACAGAATTGGACAAAATTTATGCCGACTTGGAAAAACAATTTTTGTCACCTTTTCTAGACCATAATTCATTTAGCTACGAATATACTGAAACTCTTATTTTTTAGCTTACTGTTTTCAAAAATTAGGAAAAATTTGAAAAAAATCTGTATGGTCAGAAGTTCTTGACTTTGCACCCTTCATAATCTATACATATTATCTAAAGTACTGACAAAATAAAATAAATATAATATACGATGGACTTTAAACGACTCTGCTGAGTTGGGCTGGATCACATTTATTTTCATATAAAAATATTTTGTTTATAAATTGCAAAAAATTAAAAGACTGACAATTGAAAATTTGCCGACTTTTTTAGTTCAAAATTGGAGACATGTTAAATAGATAATCTAATTTATTGAATTTTACCTTTACACTTACACTGGTAGGTACCTTTTTATATCATTTGTCATGTCTAAAGCCCTTATACAATATATTAAGATCTACTTTTATAAAAGCAAATCGATTTTTGTAACTTTTTCCAAATGATTTTTGACAAAATTTACTTTGATAGATTGTACAAAATACCGAATATTTTGAGAAAAAAATGAAAAGACCCTTGGCCTTTAACTATACTGTACCTGTCAACATATGATACAAAATTACCTGTCTTTGTCTATTCTGCAACTTGTGCATTAATAAAATGGATATAAGGGTACTGTTTTTTATATCTGTAGGTAGTTACAATTCTACTCTACTTATCATGTTAGTAACTTTTCAAAAAAAAAAAAGTTCCAGACTTGGACAGTTTCAGTTTCAATTCCACCAAAGGTGCCCAAAGGCCATATATAGACACGTAAATCATCAGGTTTAAGTAGGCAGTAGTTAGTAGCCCTTTCCTTAAGCCTAGGATTTTTTTGTTTCTCAAAAAGCTATTTGAACGCTTGAAATGCGTTAAAATTCATTTAAGACTTGTCACTTTTCTCCATAAAAATGAAAATCCACCAGCTTTTTATTTTGAAGGCTCAATTCTCAAAAAGTAAATGCAATATTTCCAAGTATTTAAAATCAACTATGAGTAAATGATCCTTGTAAAAGAGCCCTTATACTTATTCTTTATAGTAGCCCTTAGCCTTATTCATTTACTTGGTAGTAGTAAGCAAAAAAAAATTGAATTTTGAGTCGCTTTCTTTCTTGTGGTAAAATGCTATGGTCATTTGGATTTCTGGGTGTAGTTTTTCCAAAACCAAATGTAATTAACTAAATATATTTAGTTCTACTGATGGCAGTAGTACTTATGTTTAAAGTGAATACTTTTTTTTTTGACTTTTTTTGTGTATATTTGCTGGTCTACTGATCTCATATGAACAAATATGGTTTGAGATTTTATGAAGAAGTTTACCGAGACAAGTGAAATGTGAGATGAGAAAAATCTTTTTGGGAAATCTCCCTTTGCTTTTGGCTTTGCTGTGCTGAATATTTGAGGTCTAATTGGACCATGTGAGAATTTCGACAAAGGGGATGATTATTCGAAGCTTTGGGACCCTTGACTTGAATTACATCCCTTATATCACTACCTATATGTTGTATATATGTACCTATCTATAATTTATGCTACTAGAACTAGTATAAGGTTTAGCTGAAAATCAGAATGAGAATAAAATACTATATTTTATTTACCTACCTATGAATATATATCTAGGTATAAGTATCTTTTAGTAAAGTGAATAGATTAGAGAAAAAGTCACATTTTGCACTTTTACAACAATCAAAAAAGTTGGATATTTTGAATGAAAATTTCAGTAATGATTCGATTAACTCGAAAAGTTTTTACATCATGACCTATTGATTTGACTTTATTTTTTTTTGAAAATTAAAACCAATATTTTTGATCTAGAGGTCTGAAATATTAGACAAAATCACTTTGTTTAATAAAGAATACTAAAAATGTCTAATAAGAGTGAAGTACATTTGTTTGATACATAATTTTTAAGCATATTTTACTCGAGCGAAATCTTATAATTCAGCTCTGAGAGACCAAATTTACAGGTATTTTCTTGTAAAAATTGATTTTGAATCAGGTATTTCAGAGCTTTATTAAGTGAGTCGACTTTCAACTTTTGGGAAAAACCTTTTAGTAAAATACAAATTTTTGAATCAAAATTGACAAAATTGTCCATTTTTTCTAGGCTAACCACAAATGTCTAACATGCTTGTCTCAGATATGATTATTTGGTAGATTTTTTTTCTTTGGTTTTAATATGATGATAGTCAAGGGATTTCCAAATAAAATATCTCAAATCTCAAACTGGAAACTCTAAAAGGGTCTCAAGGGATCCTTCCATATGAAATAAATATAGTAAAAATAGCCCCTTTATGTTTGTACTCATGCCTACTACGTGGTAGGTAGGTTCTAGATTCTAGATAAACGAAATGAATTGAATTAAATCGATTCAAACTTTATCTTTATCTCAAAATAAACTTCAAAATCTTTGCCCATCTATGCTAACTTATTAATATTGATAAAGTCGTGATATGATTCAAAATTCAAGATTTTTTTGTACTCAAGTCTTGAGTCTTAAGTGTGCCAGCCAGCCCTTTCATTAATTCAAGAAATTCAAGAAATTCAAGTGTAGGAGCATGCTAAAGATCATTTTAAACTTTTATTATTTTTATTATAAGTTAGTAAATGAAGATTTCGTGTTGTTTTCTGCTGAGTTGGTACAATTCTAATGCCAATGCTAGTCCTCATTTGAACTCCCCTTTTGATCAAATCAAATAGGAAAGTAACGGAGAAAAAAAAAGTCTTTGAAGATTTTGAGTTTTGAGAGACTTTGATGGCAAAAGAATCCGCCAGCGCAAAAAGCCCCGCCTCAAAAAATGTGTTTTCACGACTTTTTCCACTTTTTACCAAACAATTTGACAGCTTAATCTCTATATAAAGTACCCTACATCTAAATATAGTGTACTATCTGATTTACATTATATGTTTAATGCTCAATCTTTTAAAATTTATCTATCAAGTACAGAAATTTTACAATCTTCTATATTTTAAAATCACTAAATTTTAGCACTTTTCTAAAAATTTTCTTTAAATTTCTTTCTAAATAGCTGTTTTAAAGACTTTTTATTACAAAAATCGGATAGATTTTACCTACAAATATACCTACTAACTACCTCGTACTTACAGATTTCTAATCAGGTCCTTAGAGATCCTATTTTTAGCTTTACGGATTTTGATACTATCAAATTTTTGCATTCAAAATATGAATAAGTTAAGAAAAATTCAAGAGAAAACATTTTTGTGTTGTTTTTAACGAGATTTTTCATGAAATACTTAAAAGTAGGTACTGTATGAAGAAATTAAGCTGTAAAAAAGTGTCGGTCTGACTAACAGGCTCTGTCCATCGTCATCGTCATTATTATTATACTTATGACTTATATGTACTACAAGTATTACCCCTTCTTCAAATCATCTCATTCAATTCAATCATAATTATATGAAATTTTTCCATATAAAATGTACTACATACGCATACCATATCTACCTACATACTTGAGAGACTTTATATTTTTATTTTTTTATATCAGTATTTGCTTTTGATGTAAAGCTCGGGCTTTGTCGAGTTGGCGAATCGAAATCGAAATGTTTTTCTTTGACTTTTGAGACTTTTGATGAGACTTCAACTCTCAAATACAAATACTAAATACTTATAAAATGATAACAGAATTTGGCCATCCGAATTTATCCAAATGCCAAAGTGTTCAAAGGAAACATCCATTTAAAAAAGTCCTCTTATCCTTAGTACTTACCTACCTACTTAACCTACAAATAGGTAAAAAGCAAAAAGTTTGTCAGTACCAAATTTTTTTTAACTCTTTTTGATTTGAAAAATCATAAAGTTTAAGTACCCTACTAATATTAAAAGCCACTAAAAAAAATTTTGTCAGTAAATTTAGTTCAAATTTTTTTATTAGGTTTAGAAAAGTGATTCAGGATTTTATTTTTTCCTAATTTTTTCAAAAGTCCAAAAATCTTTGTTAAATTCGAAAATCATTTTTTGCTATTTTTACAGGAAGTACAGGAGGAATTGTGATTTATTCACCTAATTCAGTTTTGAAAAACCCAGATTTTGGTATTAATTTGAATAATACATGTTGTGTGTCAGATTGATTGTATTCTAGACTCTAGACTCTGGTTTTTTCAGAGCTGGATTAAAATAAATATTGCTAACATTGTAAACAATAGGTTTCTTATATAACTTATTATAACTTATAAGAAGTCCTATTTCAGGTTAAGGGACATTTTTGTTGATTCCCTTTTGAGATATTCAGCTTAATATCTGCATAAAATAGTACTTTATATTGGTAATTTATACAAAAGTGTTATAATCGCTAAATATTTGGATATTTTGCTCGTGACATTGACACTGGGTTATAGAACTTGTCCCAAGTTTCAAGTACTAGAGTATTTGTAAGTAAAAAAGAGTTAAAAATGAGACTTTGATAAAATAACAAAAAAAGCAAGTCTGAGAAATGTTTATATACCAATATTAAGTACTATACGACTACTACTACTGTATCTGGGATATCTATGATGTAAGAAATGGTTAAAAAAAATGAGAAAAAAAGTCAGACTTTTGAGAGTTGGCTCTAACGAGGAATCTCCCGTGGCAACCTCCAATTAGTGGGTATAAAATCAATGATTTTATTCAGCCAGGAGGGTTCGAAATATCCTAATAAAATAGTACTAGATAGTACAGATAGGTAGTAAGTAAGTAGGTAGTAGTAGGTACTTGTACATTGTGAAGAACAACTGATAATAGGGATATAAATTTATAAATATAAGTACTAGTAACTAGTATGAGATATAATCCTTCTTATAGATTAGAACCCCCCTTTAAATACTTTGAAAACTCTTTTGAAGCTTCGATGCTTCAAAAGCTTTGAAACTTTTTAAGAATTTCCAAAAATTCAACTCCCTTTTTCTAAATTTCCGATAATTTAAATCTATAGACTTAAAATTAAGTGTAGTACTTACTCTGCTTACACTAGGTATTAAATATTATGTAATAATAGTTAGTATGTACAAAGTTACTTTACAAACTGCTTTGATTTATTTTTGGTAAATCTTAAATTAAGGGGTTTTTTTCCAGGGGATTATTCACAGTAGACATCAGAAGAGGAAAGTCCGTCAGGTTCTTCGATCTCATCATCGAGACAATTATTAGGGGATGATGGACCTGAAATTTGGGCAAAAATATTGGTTTATTTTGGATTTTTTTTTACAAAAGTCTTAAGCCTATCTAATACTGTATAGTATCTACTTATAAAATAAATAAGAGATTTTGGATTTGACAATTTGACTAAAGTGTTTAGGACAAATTGGCTTGCAGGATTTAAGGATTGAGGGAAAGTAGCAAAATTTTGACAATTTTATTTCAAATTGTAATCTAAAGCCTTAGATATAAAGTCCAATTGAAATGTTTTTAGCTAAATTTACGGAAATATAGATTTACAGTAAAAAAAGATGCCTAAAAACATGAAATTTGTACAAATTTTGAAAAAAATTAACTTTATACAAGGCCCTAGATATTTTAAACAAAGCTTTATTGTCAAATCTGATTCTTAAAAGTATCAAAATTCTATGAGAATATGGGAAATTTAAAATTTTTCACTTTTAGTTGGACTTTTAGTTATAAAATTTAGACAAAATTCGATAAAACTTTTTACATATTTTGCTTATAAATCAAGAAAATTTTCCAATTTTTCTAAAAAAGTTGTTTTTTTGCAATATTTTAGGCTAATTTCAACTTTTATTTCTAGATCAGATCATTAGTTACTTTAAAAAATTGTCAAATTAAGTGGTAGTTGAATGCTTAAACTAAAAGTGTACACTTAATTTTCAAAATTTTACCTGATTTGCCACCAGATTCACTTCGAAGGACATTTCGTCTCCATTTAGCTCTAAAAAAAATTACAACAAAAAAATCTTTAATTTAAACTCTGATTTCCGTTAATTAAATAGGCATTTGTTTTGCAATAGAGCAACTATAAAATCTAGGTTAAAAACCTAGATTTAAGCAGAATTTTGAAACTTAATATTACCTTGCATTTTGAAACCAGACCTGTTGATAAAAATATAAATAGAATTAGATCCTAATTTATGTATGTTTTGAGTAAGTTATTGGAGAGATTTTGAAAGTTATTATTTGTAAAATAATAGGGGGAAAATGTCAATTAAAAAGGTGTTTACATATAACCTATATCTATCCTAAATTACTATACTTATACATAGGTACTCGTACCGTAGTCGTAGTTGTTTTGATTTTGTGGTTTTTTTTATTTATATCTCCAATCTACTCGTATTAACTATCAAATTAATCTAAAAAAAGTAAAGGGCTTTTCAATTACATATGAAGGGTGTGGTATCTGTATTAAATCACAAATTTGTAGATCAAATTCGCAGATTTCTCCTTGGGTAAATAATGCTTGTACAAGTACTAGTACAAGTCAAACTACTGCTGCTAAAATGTATAAAATTTTAAATGTAAAAATAAAGGTATTTGACTTGTCTATAGTCCTACTATACTATACTTATAGGATGTCTACATTATAGTGTAATATCTAAATAGGACTAAGAATAAGAACTTAAATTTAACTTTATTTGGCTCAAGCCCAAAAACATCGTCGTGAAACCCTTTTAGATCCCAATTTCCCATTGCACATAAACTCAAAAAAAATTCATCGAAATCTTACAAGAAACCATTTGAAAGATTACAAATTCACAGAATTTTAGCTTGGAGAATTCATTTTTAGCTCAAGAATCTCGAATAAAATGCCTTAAAATCTTCTAAATCTCAAATTTTTCAGCTTGAAAAATCCATTTTTAGTCAAAAATTCCGGATAAAAGTGCCGTAAAATCTATAAAAGTTCAAAATTTCGATAACCTATCTGTATTTCTTCAAAAATTGAAAGTACTTTTAAAAAAGATTTGTAAAAGTCCTAAATGACAGATTTGAAACCCTGTCATTCATAACTTTTAGTATTTTTAGTAATACATTTAGATAATAAGAGTCATTTTCAACATTTGTAAATGCCAAAAAGTCAAAAGTGTTGTAAATTTCTGAAAAAAATTGAGAATATTTTCAAAAAAAGGAAAATTTTCCTCAAATTTTGGTTCAATTGCTTGAGAATTACTACTATTGCTACTTGAAACTCAACCATTTATCTTGTTCAAAAAAAAACAGAAATCTTGAGTAGAAAACATGGACTAATATAACTCCTACAATGACTATAAGTATAAACATAAAATACTCGAGTACAAGTGTATAGTACTACTACTACTACAGACTACAGAATACTAAAAGAAACAAACAAGGACAATTTACAATTTAGAATTTACAATAGAGTTAGTGCAGATTTGAAGCTTTATTTTAAGTTAAAAAAAAGTCAGTATTTCAGAGTAAATCACCAATTGTCTATATCCTTAAAAGGTGGGCCTGATTCTTATACTTTTGGTACTTATGAATACATGCTTACTTACTTTTGACTTTTGAGTTTGAGGGTTTGCCCAAAATAATTAATTGTAAAAACCCACCGTTATAAATCTTTTTCTATCCTGTCACTCGACGAGTCTCTCATAGGCATAGGTATGGCATAGGGTACTGTACAGTTTATGAATGAATTATGCACATTTACCACCATATCCATGGTAAAAACCATGGGATAATCATCGATCGAGAAAAAAAAAGTTGTCGAAATTTGTTGTAGGTACTCTGTACATAAGACTTTTCTTCTATATCTTTTCTTTTAGCTAATTGAATTTATTCAAAGTCAAAAATCTCACAAATACCAGTATATTTATGGCATTCAAGTTTTTGTTCATCGACTGGCCCTTAAATATTATTACCTACTATCACTCTCAGTATTACTTTACACACAAATATTGTTCTAGTCAATAGTAATACTATCAGTTTCAGTATCAGTACAGTAGGTACTACCTATAGATAGAATGTAAACGTATGTTATGTACCTATAATGTTATGGACCAAACCAAAGGAATTGTTTATGATTCAATAAATTTAACTACGTATAATGATCTGCTGACTTACAAACCAAAACTTGGTTTTTTCCCCCAAGTTTACTACAAACTACTATGGAATATCTGTATAAAGCACAAAGCATTTAAGCCTGTAGTACAAGCTTCATAGAATCGTTTTTATTTTAAAATAATTCGAGTTTACTGATATTGATATTTTTAGTACTTCCTACGTATTCATGTTCTAGGTAAGGTTTAAAATTTTATTTCATAATATCAGTATTAATGGGATTGATGGAATTTCAAAAGAATTTAAAAAAAAAACAAAACTTGTATAGCCCAAGCTTAAAATAAATCTATGATAAAATGATTTTTATCAATTAATTCATACACTATTTTTCAAATTGGCTTTTTAATGAGATACTACAGGATTCAGATCGAATGATCAGCTAAAGTTTTTATCCGATTTTATTCAACAAGGTCTTAAAATGATCGTAGGGATCATGTGCTCAAAATAGTCATCTTTGTTTTTGAAAATTTTTGAAAATTCCAAATTTGGCGCCCAAAATTTGTAAAATCCAAAATAAAATCTTATATAAACGAAAAAAGTCATTCAATAGCTCAAAATAACCGACTCAATAATGAGATTTAATATGTCTTTTGGTCCATAGGTCCAACTGGCACCGTTTGGTCACAGTGGGGCAAAAAGTGACGAAAAAGTGTCCATATTAAAATTAAGATTGCTAATCCCTTATACAATGATTTAAACATAAGGTAAATAGAACGAGTGGGTGATATGGTTTTTAGACATAAGTTGTGACCATGGGGTGCCGAAGATTTGGTGACGAAAATTTGGTCAATTGGACGGACCATGGTCAATTTCAATAAAATATTGAATAATAGCTTCATAGAATTGTTTTATTTTTATATATCAGTAATTCGAGTTTACTGATACTGATATTTTTAGTACTGCCTACGTATTCATGTTCTAGGTAAGGTTTTTTTTATTTCAAAATATGCCTCATCGTCAGTATAGTGAATTTCAAAAGAATAAAAAAAGTCAAATTTGTATAGGAGAAACTGGATATTAATCTATGATAAAATGATTTTTATCAATAATTCATACACTATTTTTTAAATTGGCTTTTTAAAATACAAATATAGGGGGAAAGGGTCCATAGTGTGCGCACAAACAGATTTACTAATTGTAATTATCTGATAAAGTAATGACTTTTTTA
>JAQIXA010000462.1:0-42854 GCA_034699045.1 Nanhermannia cf. coronata Gr-Ori-00579
TTACACCGGTCCATTTTTGCACCGGTCCATTCTTGCACCGGTCCTAAATAAACCGGTCCCATATTACCGTATTTCATAAATAATACCAGTACTTGCAGGATTAAAGTACACATTACATTCAAAAAAGTGGAATGTACATAGTATAAAGAACTACTACAAACCTCTAAAGTATTAGTAGGTACATATATAATACAATATGTATGAGTATCGTGCGTAGATATATACTTAGTCAAAAAGTAGAATTTTTCAATTGTATAGAATATGTACATACTCTGTATATACTAAGGTTTATAATGGAATAAGAAATGTTGAAAAAATATTAAGTGTGACACGGGTGCACCTGTGTTTAAATTAGCATATTATCCAAGGACCAATTGATTTGATGGGGTTTAAAACATTGAGTAATGTTGACCCATGTAAAAATACAAATCTCGAGACATTTTACAATCTCTTCCGGTCCCCGGTTTTTGATTTATAACGGATTTGAATGAATATTGAGTTTGGATTTTTCCTGTCTAGTTCTTTCTAGGTAGATTTGGTCTTGAATATTGATATATCTACAAAACATTTTATAAGTATACCCTACTTATGTTTTTTGTATATGGATATTCCCATTGCCATACTTTTAACTTTTACCTTCTAGCTATAACTTCACGTACTCACTAATATACATTACAAACTTTTACTTGTATGCGTACATAATATTATTATAGGTAGTCAGTTAGTGTTAGTAGAGTATGTTATATAAAAAGTATGATGAAGAAGGGCGTTTATACACATATCTGAGCTAAAATAATATTCTTGACTTTAGGTTTGGTTTGGATTTGATATGTAGTGAAGTTTGAAGTAGTTGTACTAGGTACATACTTGAAGGTATATATATTTCTAAATATTCTATATATAAGCATTACGTAGATTTTGATTATTTACCTACCTACCTCTAAAGCTAGATATTAGATAATGAACAATAGATATCGAATGTAGTAGGAGTAGGTACCTACTATTTTATAAGTAGAAATAAGGTTTGAAACTTTTTTTTAATAATGTTATTATCATTTTCATTTCCAGTTTTGAAACCTTATCTATTTCATTTTTTTTGACTTCTGCTTAAATTGTACACATGTATTCGGTTTTTATCTCTAGATAGTTTCATTTCTACTAATTTGTATTTATTACTTTACTACTTTAATATCTATAGTAGGTAGGTATTGTATTTAGTATAATATCAGTACTAGGTATTTGTATTAGGTAAGGCAATTTTGATGACTAGTTTAATCCAAATGAGAATCAAATCATCATCATTATCATCATTTTTGAATTTCCCTTGAGGGTTTTAATGTTTCACTGTTTATTGTTTTTATAATATTCCTTGTAGACTCATTTTAGGCATATGGGATAAGAAGGAGTATTAAATTTTGGCTTTGACTGAAATGAAAGACAAATTAGGTATATTAATTAAGATGAAAGGTAGGGATTAAAACTAGACGAGAGAGATCTTACAAGTTCTAGATAATTTGTCTTTTGAAGTTAATATGTTAACTGTACTTGAATATAACTTAATATTTAGATACCTAACCATAATATTTACTCGTATATATATACACTTGATTGTAATGGCAATGAGTAAAATGCGTTACTCATATTGAGGATTTTCAGTTCATTCTTAATTCCTACTCTTCTGTGTTTCATTCACTAACTATGCATTCATTTCCTTTTCTGGATAATCGTGTAAATATAAAAGGTGGTGGATTATTAAATCCACGAGTGTAGAGCTCTGATGATGTTAAATGTTTGGGCGTTATATTGTAAAATTTTTCATATAAATTAAACCTATGAAACACTAGCTATACATTTACAATTGCCTTTTAAATATAATAATATTAGTTTATGGACAAAGAGGATTCAATCTAAATAGTTAGATAGTTGGTTCAAAAGTGAAAAAAATTTCAGCACATGGTCATCTACATGTATGTACAAGTTTACAAGTATCTACAGGGTTGGTCCTTAAAATAATACTTTATGCTTTGGACATAAGTATGATTAAATAAGAAAGAAAAGAAAAACCATAAAAAAATTTCCTTCTTTTGGTTAGGTTTTTGGTCATTGATACTCATTCTGCGTCATTCCTTAGATAATATAATAGTATTCACTTTTTTAATATAAAATAACAGTATAATTTAAATATAAAATGACTAATAGGAAAAAACACAGGGGTTTCATGTATTTACAAGAATCAGGAAAGCAAAATAGGTTGGGCATTGGTTTTAATAGTTTTATTCAGAAGGTCTACGATCCACAAGCATAATTGAGATTGTGTAAGGTTTTTTAGCTAAAATTTTGAACAAAATTGTTTAAAATCTAATTGACTTTTGTTTTGAGTTTTTTATACATTTCTTTAATACGATACATATCCTTAACACATCTTATTTTTACACTAGAGTCTAGAGTTGAGGAATATCTAATAAAAGTCTCACGTACTTGGCGTCTGCAAATATCCAATTTTTTAACTGTTCTAATCCTTTCTTCGGTGTGTTATTATTTATTGTGTGTTTTGCGTGCGTAGGAAGTGCGGATTTTAATTGCAACCTGATCTTTTTTTTCAATTTTTGCGAGTCTTGGCAGTAAAGTTAAAGAAGTGAGTGAGAAAAATCTTAAATAACTTGACTCTGTAATGTAATTCGGTAATTTATAATCCTTCGTGCATTCATTGTGCATGGTTCCTTTTTAAGAGCTGCGAAGGGGACCTTTCTGGGTATAAAAGTAATAAAAATGCAAATTTTAAATCCCATCTTAAACTCTTAAAAATTCAATTCGAATATTTTTTTGTTAGTTATATTATAGAGTAATAGTAGACAAGAGGATTATTTTATTAGGACTTTTAAAGGTGGAGTACAGTAATATAATAATCTCATTATTATAATAGCCAATGTGTATATGTATTAAGCTTTTAACCTTTAAATTTCATAATGATTCAGATCATATTATTGTTTTATACTTTGAGTTTGAGTGCGAAAAATTGATTTATCTCTGCCGGAATAACATAAAAATTAAAACCGACCGAGCTATATTCTATTTCATTTCATTTCTTTTAAGGTAGTTTGGATTTACGACCTGAAAGAATTTGCTTGGTAGATAGATAGGTAGGTAGTTAGTATTTAGGCGTTGAAGATATGTTCTGTTAAATAATTTCTTGAATTTCATATTTAAGTATTCAGATTTATGTATATGACTATGAGAAATGTAATATTAATTTAAGATTTTAAAAGGTATCGGTATTAGTTAGGGACATAAATTATTTTATTATTTATTATTAATGAGTGATCTCCTTTTATAGATAGAGCATGTAAAGATGTACTAGTATAGAGTCTAGTAAGATGATTCGCTCCAGGACAAGACACGAGAAAAAATAACTCTTATATACCTATTTTTTAAAGCAAAAGATGTAAGATAAGAATGAAAAATGCAAGTAAAAATATTTTTTAAAAGTTCAAGCTAAATAAAATGCGAGTCTCGGCAGTTTGAGGCATGCAATTTGCTATTTGCCATATTTTTTCTAGTACTTGATGATGTAATGTGTTGCTCTTCTTAGCCTTATACCTACTTATAGTTGATGTTGAGTGTATTTTGCAAAATAAAAATAAAAACTGAGGTGGAGTACGAAAATTAGATGTGCAAAGGTTTTTTTTCCTCTCTTTCTCATTTCTCGGGTAAACTTTCAATCAAAATGAGTATTATTGCTTTTGCTATGAGGTAATAGGCATAAAAAACGATAAGTATAAAAGTCTAGTTATACAGTATATAGGTAGTATAGTATGTTTCATATAAAGAGATATTTTAAATAACGACATTACATAGTGCAGTGCAATAGAACATGATGTGCTAACATATATGAGTAAGAAGACAGCAAAAAAAAGTCAGATAGGAAGTCAACTCAACTGAACTCGGATTTATTTTTAGCTTACCCGCGACTTCTTCTCGGCTCATCTCATGAGGGTTTGGTTTTGATTTGAGCTTTTTTTTTAGCTCGCCCTATTAGATTTTGAGAGCATTTTTGTCTATTTAAAATCCAAGCTTAATATTTCATTCAGAATATTATTTTGATTCAAGTAAAATATAGATTCT
This sequence comes from Nanhermannia cf. coronata Gr-Ori-00579, assembly GCA_034699045.1. Taxonomy (NCBI): domain Eukaryota; kingdom Metazoa; phylum Arthropoda; class Arachnida; order Sarcoptiformes; family Nanhermanniidae; genus Nanhermannia; species Nanhermannia cf. coronata Gr-Ori-00579. Next base: position 4,123 of record JAQIXA010000462.1, read on the forward strand.
GCATCATTATCAATATCTCAAATATCTAGTAAATATTAGAAAAAAATTTGATTTAGCAAAAATTATTCTAGTTGTTAAATTTTGTACTTTCGCGATAGTGCGTGATTGAGATCTTTTTTGTATAGCTGTTACTATTGGTCCTAGTAGGTATACTCGTATGTACCTTACTTATTTTTATGTTTAGATTTGGGTATATCTAGTATCTAAAGTCTAGAATAAATAGGTAGGTAATATAGATTTTGTGTAAAGTAAACCAGCATGAATTTTTGTTTCCTTTCCTCTGAAATAGTGGAGGTAAGCAAAGGGGAAATAGTAGGTAGGTAAAACCAAAAAAAAAACTTCAAAAAATGAGCCAATTTTCTAGTTAGTGTGTTGGTATTATTTGTGTTCGAAGTATGGAGAGATAGATAGGTAGACATGAAGAAATAAACCATAGTACTTTATTATTTAATGCATATCTTAAATTTACTAATAATAATATTACTGCTATCCTTCAAGATATATAGTGGGTTCGTAAAAGTTCAAAATCGGATCGGGCATTGCCATCATCTGCCAAAAAAGTAAAATGTACCTAGAGTAGAGTAGAGTACTATTATCAGTATATCTAATACTAGAGTAGTAACTACATATTCTAAGAATAAGCATTACTTAGTATGTAGTATGTGATTTTTGTAGTTTGTTTGCCCTATTATATTTATAACCGGCTTTTTCTATTTTGTATTTAGAATTTGGACGTAAACATTTCGGACAGATTTTTTGTCTGATTCTGACTGATCGGGTAATCTTGATAGTACTTGAATTGTTTGTATTGTACTATTAGTATCGAAAATATTCTTTTTCTGATCGTCTGAGGCTTTTGAAAGTATTAAGTCGAAGTCAAGTATACCAACAAACAGATAAACACTATTTTTCTAGAAACAGCAAAATTATTCCGATCTACTATAACGGATAGTTCTGTCTAGCAGCTAGTAGTGTCTCTTCTGGTTGAGAACTTTAGAACCGAAACTTTCCGCTGCCCAAATATCCGAGTAGATTTCTCCCCTCTTGAACGAATCATTAATTTCTATTCTGTAAAACTGCCATATAAGATTTATATAAAAATAGTAAAATGTAGAGATAGAAATGGAAAAAAGAGACCGGTCGGTCCTCAGTCCTGAGTCTGATCTATTAAATATATGCCGAGACATTACATTTTACATTAGGGTTTTTGAGGGTGAAGAACTTGAGTAAAAGTAAAGTAATAGTTGAAAAGCATTTGCCGATTGATTTATAAGCTCTATTCAATCTCTTTTTAAGTTTTTTTTTCCAGTAGAGTCCTGTGTAAAATAAACTTTTAAGTGCAGTGCTTTTGTGTACTAGAGCTGAACAATGATCATGACAATGGTTCTAATTGAATATGTTGACAAGTACGAGCCATTCATATTATTTATGATATATGAGTATTTATGTATTTAGCCATATATCAGTATATTATGTAGATGATAGTGGATTTTAATTTTAAGGAGAGGATACAATTTTTGAGGTTTGTCTTTAAACTTTTGAGCACAAGTTGAAAAGCCACAACCAGAGCTAAAGCTAAAGCCAGATGGATTGAAAAAATATTACTTAATTTGGTATTAAAGATTTTTTATACTTTGAAAATATGAGAAGTATTTAAGACTTTGAAAGTAAGAGATGAGTTCATTGCAGGGAATCTCTGCCCTTATATGTAGAAAAGGTAGGGAGATTTTTGAATGCATTTGAACACAATATGTGTGTAAGTTAAACGGACCAAATTAAAGAATAATAGATAGAGACTTCTTGGCAGGCATTCCTCAATGAGCCATTTATATTTTTCAAGATATATTTTATTTTTAAATAATGTTAGTACCTACTCTACTATGTTTAGTAGGTTCTATGTGAGTGTGAACTGACTGACTTTTGAAAGTTCGAGTAGAGTTTGGAGTTGGAACTTATATGTAAAAGAAAGGTCTGTCTGAATCTGAAAAATATCTGTTTCTCCTTATATACAATTATATTAAAGTATCTTACATTTTTTACCATCATATTTTTTAAGTATAGGATATATATAGCAGAGTAATATAAACATATTACGTAATATTTGTGTATATTTTTATGCAAGTTTATGTATCTGCTGTATTCTATATGACTAATAACATCAACGTGGGTAGAAATGAAAAAGGAAGTTTATGTTTTATATGTCTAGAAGTCAAAGTTTTGCCTTTTATATCGTATCGATTCGATATATATTATTTATAAATTATAAGAATTGCTGCATACTTATGCATTTGAAACTGTATAGTAGACTATAGGAGATTGTTTTGTTTTAAATTCTATTATTTCAAAGGTTTGTGCAAAGTATAAATTATCGAAAGGCTCATTTACATTGTTGGAATTTTATCTGGAGTTTTATAGTAATTTCCTTCACCTTTTTATTCATACAAGTTTATCATGAATAGTTGCATTTGGCATTTTTGGTCTCGAGAAATTTAAATTTGCACTGTTTTATGTTTAGTGTGAATGTTGATTGATTAAAAGTCTCTGGGTATAATATAAACCGCAAAAATAAAAGGCTCGTGATTCATTTTTTTCCTGTGGCAATTGCTAATTAAGTTTTTGTTACTACATTATATTAATACCTAAGTACTTACTACATGTGTTAAGTTCAAGGCATATTTATGGGAATAATGATAATTACTAACTTGTATATACAGTGTACAGTTGTTTTTTTGTGATATATTTATGTTAGGTAGTTGAGATTCGAAGTCAAGAAGATGGCTTTTTGTTTTTCTTGGAACTTGGAACTTGGATATGTATATAAGCATTTGTTTTGTCAAGGCATGAGATAAGATATTGTCAAGATTCGAGATATTGGTAAGGTATCTTTAAGAAACTCGTGTTCAACTCGAAACGATGTCCATTTTTGGTATTTAACATCGATATCGAGAGATAATTCATTCTCTGGGTACATTCTCTGAGTATCTTCTATATTAGATACTGGAATATTAGTAATACATTATCATGTAGATAAGAAAGTGAGATTTAGAAATTCGAGGGGAATCAAATAACAAATAAAATATTGTAATATCCAAATGCTGTGAAAAGTTTAACATTTTGCTCTTATACGTACATACGACTAGGGTTAGGATAATTTTAAAATAAATAATAATCTGTCATGATGACAGTTTTTGAAACAAACAAAAAAAATTTAAATCTGATTCTCTCTGATCTGATGATGTTGTCATTGTCATTATCCCCCCGTTCAATTTATAACTTATGTAGATGTAATTTAATTGTCTGTATAATGTTGAGGATGTAAATTGTCTTTCGAGTACTACTTTGACTTTGACAATAATAAATAAATGTATATTAAAAAGCATTGGCTATTAAGGATATTAAAATCTAGATTTCAGAGATGAGAGTGTATTGGTATTAAAGAAATAGGGGTAGGGGTAGGGGTAGTAGTAGGATAGCGATTAAAATGATATTTATTACTCCATTATATTTTGATATTTTATTTTATTTTACTTTATTTTAGGAGAGGAAAGGACATAAAGTTATTAGGAGTAGAATGGTAGAATAGATAGTTGTAAAGTTTTATTTTAGAGAGAAAGAGAAATGAATAAATTTTCTCTTATTTGTTTAGTTGGATATTTTGGCCAACCCAAAATGTCAGATTGAAGTTGATAGCTGATTTGAGACTTTTCATTATCTAAATTGGAGTTCTCTGCTGTAGAAGTGGATTCGATAGTAGTTGAAGTACCTATATACCTTAGTATATCTGTGTAGAACTTTTGTTTTTTGAGTTTGAGTGCCCAGCTCAAGTTATAAATATAAAATAGTTTTTTTTATTCCTGATCTGTTCTTTTACTAACTGAATTAAGAACTTGAGCGTTGACACTAATGAAAAGATATCTTTATGCGTTTAGCAAGTTTCTAGCAGTATAGATAGATACTGGTATGTTTAGTTTAGTTTAGGAGTAAGCATTTTGAACTTAATTTAATTGATGGAAAGGGGATTAGTTTTTCGACTCGTCGACTTTTTGGCTTTGTCATATAATTCTGAATACTAGGGTTAGGACTGTACTGTGGACCAACTTGATTCGTTTACAAAATAAAATTTAATAAATGGTCTTAATGGTAAGAACTTAGGATATCAGGCAAATTAGTTTATCTATTGTTTGTAAGTCTCAAATGTCCAGATAATTTTTTATTCCTTACTCTATCGAGTTATTTTACTAGGATTTAAAAAAAGCCATATACCTAATTAAATTGATCATATTTTATGAATAAGTAGATATGATATGAAGACATTTCTTTTATAAAAATGTCAGGAAGGATCAAGGTAACCTTTTTTTACCCAACCCAAATAGTTATCTATATGCGAGCTAATAGTATCTGTAATCTGTAGAAAGTGAAAGGATTAAACAAATATTCGTATTTAGTATTTATGTATGAAAAAGCATCAATATTTACCTAAAAGGATTTTATTTTGATCCACCTAAAATAATTTTGGACTTGGACAGAAAAACTAAATGTAATGGCCTTATTCTTTGGTTTAATGTTTTGGTTAGGTATTTAATATTTGGAGTTAATTAGGTATATTTTAGGTCTTAAATCTTGAATATTATAAGATAACGATCTAGTTAGTAGAAGTTATAAAGACTTTTTTTTAGAAAGATTAGGGTGTATCATTTCCGTTTTTTAAGTGCATTATATTGTGATTTGATATTTTGGTTTTTTGAAGTGGAAATAAGAATTTTTATTATTGTCATATGAAAATGAAGCTAAAATATTTTATGATGTATGAGAAATGCGTTGAATTGGAAAAGAATTGTTTTTATTTCTCTATTCAGATTCAAATTTTTGGATTTAGCAAGTAAGTTGAGTTGTTGAAATAATCGGTGGGGGGAAATAATATACATAATGGTTTTAAAGCTTGAACTTGAGGAGTAACTGAGAAGCAAATCACTTGGAAAAATATTCAGAGATATGATGGTGCATTTACAATCGGGATATATTATCTCTTGAGAAATATTTTATTATTTTGATTATTATGATAGTGTAAAGTGTATTTAGAATCTGTATACTAAGGGTTATTGTATTGTTCAACTTTGAAATAGGAAATTATTACTACTACTAATATATGTACCTATGTGCAAATTAAAGAGGGCTTTTTAATGTATATTTTCTTTGTAATACATAATTTGTCAATTCTTAAGTTTCATTTATAAGTACCTAGGTAGTATAGATATATTATATTTTAAAGACAATATTTACATTTACATCCTAGATACTATTTCCTTTACTAGAATTTTAATTAGTTGTGGTTGTACCTAATTTTAGATTTTATGTTTAGTTGTTAAAAAAATTGCACATTGCTTCAATTCTCTGAGAAATGACTTTACAGCTCTTTTCTGTTAGTTTCGAATTTGTAAAGTCTTGTAACAGCTTAATAGGGTGCAATTAAAGTTTATGACAAGTAATTCTACTATTACTACTATGTAGTACTTATAATACTAGGTATATACAAGATTAGAAATATAGATAAATTCGTGAGAGTGAATTATCTTTTTATTTTTGAGTAGTTGGAGTCAATTGGAGGGTTGGAAAAATGTCGAAAGAAATGAATCTCTGGAATTCTTTTTTCTTTTTTCTTTTTGGATTCTACCGAATTTGTATCTGAATGTGCAGAAAAAAGCAGTAGGTAGTTGATGGAGATATGGAGAAATGTGAATGAATGACTTGAATTTTTATTTTTATATCAGTACTACTATGGGCATATATTAAGTTGAATGTGTTTTATGAATCTCTCGATGATAAATAGATATGTACTGATACTTATTTGAGGGGGAAAAAGTTTTTTTGTGAGATAGTTATAAATATAAAATTGGGTACAGAGATATAGCTGAATGGATTGCTTTAGATCCCCTCTCAAAAATGCAAGTGCATTACTGTATTAGCTCTTGTACTGCACTTGTAAATTAACTATAACTTTCTTATAACTATTTATACAAACTCTCATAGGTAGTAGATACTATTTTGATACTGATATTATTATGATATGAGATGAGACGAGGCTGTAAAATCATTTTGTCAGCGGAAAAAGGGACGAATTGATGCAATTTTTTTCTGTCCTTTTTTGTAGAATCTCGAGATGAATCTTTTTTGATGAGTATTGTTGTAAGCTAAGTATATGATTTTTCCCCATGATTCTTTGAATACAAGTACAAGTAAATATTTCAGTATTTGAGTAAAATTTCAAAAAAAAAATATCCCCAAAAGAGCTAAATAAGTGTGAATCAGGATACAAATTAGGTAACTATTTTATTGATAAATAACTATTCTATTCGCAATTTAGAGAATAAGTAGCTTTTAATATCGTTAAAAGTTGAATTTTCTTTGATATTTATTTGATTTTACGAATTGTTACTTGTTTGTTTTTGCTGTATTGTACTATTGTGGTATGTATTAGCAGGGGGAAAGCACTTTTGTTCAGATTTTCTGCATTTCTTTCGTATCAATTTATCTTTTTTTTGGGGGATTTCTAAGCTGTCATGTCGAGTCATAAAGCTAGTGCATTAAGTACCCTACTTTGTACTTTTCAGCGAAAATAAAAATTTCTAAATATAGTACAAAAAGCTCGTAGTAGCTAAGTTAGTAACCAATTTGCTGCTAGAGCATTAAAAGTACAGATCGATTACATGGAAAAAACTAAAATAGTAACGATCCATTTGCCTATTTACATAATCGAAATTATGAGCTTACTTGGTTTGAACATGAATTTTGTATTGCATATTAATTTACATTATTTTGATCTTGAATTTGAAAGTCATTTGAATTTTTGTAACTCCCCTTTTATAGTGTAAAAATCAGTCTAAAAAAAGATTTCGAAAAAGTTAGTTTAGTTTCAAATTTGACGTTGAATATGTTATAGTAGTGATAGGGTACTGATGTTAAGATTTGAGATTTTTGGGATGTTTATTTTGAGATAAAAAACAAAGAGTTTGGTTCTTAAATGGTTATCGATATCATGTTCCTTTTTTCGAAATGCAAATACTAGTAGTACATGTTACAATACGACATTTGTCATTGTCTTTTTAAGCGAATAAGGATCAGTTTAAAAGATCAAAACACATTCCATTTACAGAGTTTCCGAAGATTCGAAAAGAGAGAAATATATTATTTGTGTGTAATTAGTGTGAAGAAATTTTTGCCTTTTTGACAAATGGAAATGTCAGAAGAAAGAAGGCGAACATGGCTAATAGTCTTATTTGTAAGAAATAACAGTACCCTACCCTATTACTTAAAACATACAAGAGCTATAAGAGTCTTTAAAAAAATGGTGTTTTTTGTGTTGATGGGTAAAGAGATAAAAGTATTCTGCAGAGCTTGGTGTTTGTAGGGGAAAAGAATTTCGAGGCAATTAAGTCATTGACTATGTTATCTCACATAAAGTGATCTTTTAAAAAGAAACAAATCACTCTTATATGGGGATATTTCAATTTGTTCGAACTTGGCTTAATAAAGCTAATTTATAATTATAAGTAGCTTTAGATTCTTGTTCAAATTCAATTGAGATATAATTTAGATTAGATCTTTTATTATTTATTGAAGCTACCTTATAATTATAATCGTGATAATGATGAGATTTAGATAAAAAAGAATAATTTATTATTGAAGGTAATTGAACTTTAATAAGTAATAGAATGATCAAGTTGTAAATAATTAAATTTTTCATAAGCTATGTGGTGCTGTGAGAGGGAACATTTCTTTCTTGTCAATCAAGTCCTAATTTGGCTACTTAATATGTTCTTGTACTATTTAAAATCTTGATGAATTTACGATGATCGTAAAAAATTATCGAAATTGAGCGTAGGTTGAAAAATATCAAGTCGAAAAAAGTTGGCGTCTACTGTTTGGTAAATGTAAAGTTATGATTTAAGTTAGGTACTATCATGTATCTTGAATTTTTTGTGATTAGGGTTAGAGGTATTCAATTTAATTCTTAATTCTTAATTCTGGTTTTTATTTAGGTACTACTTGTTTGTTCTTTTTTGAACCTCACCCATTTATTACTTGTACAACTATTATTATTATTTTTATTTTGTTAGTGTATGAAATTTGATTCTCTTATACTTCTACTCGTATTAGGAAACGTTAAAAGTCTGTCAATAATAAGATAAATATTATGCTGATGATAAAATAAGCTTGAAATTTTTTAAAACCCACTCCACTAATAATAATACCTATCTACTTATAGTAAATCCTAATACCTACCTACCCACTTGAGACTTGAGATAAACCATAATGCACTAGTTGAGTTTAAAATTATCTATTTTTTTTGAAAAACAGCTACATAGCTACCTTAAAATGAACTGAAATAGAAATGATTCATACCATACGATATACCTTTTACTTTATGAATATGAACTTATCATAAATAGTTATTGACTAATTATGTATGGTACAAATATATCAGTATATACACCAATAGTAGTTTTGTTTAAACATTTCGAGTTTTTAGATTGTGCAAAAGTACTTTTAAGAGGGCTTTAAGTTTTAGAATAAGGATGATTTAAAATAATTTTATGAGTTTTACGGGCTCTTCTCTCCATATTATTATGAGTATTATGAATGGTCGTTGGCAGGTTTTTTGGTAGTGAAATTATACTTGTGTAATCCGGTGAATTAGGAAAAAAAAATCTCGTAGACCCGTAGTAAAAGTCATGAATCTCAGGCTGAAATTAAATTTATTGAGACAAGTATAAGTTGGAGTTTTCGAGGGATCTTTCTACTTTTACTAGTATATTTGAATCAAGGACAAAATACTAGAAGAAATACTTTGTAGTACTATAGTCAAGTGTCTAGTACCTACTATAGATTAGGATAAACTAGAGTTAAGATCTTTAGTACTGTTTGTAGGGGGTAGAAATACTCGGTAGAAATGGGAAAAGGGGGAGAAGCTTAATCTTTTCAGAGTTGGTGAAGCGATGCTTCAACTTGAAGACTTGAAGGTCTATAAGAAAAAAAAATACTTTCTTTGAAAAGATTCATAAGAGATAGAGATAGTGAAATGTATTTTGTACTTAAGTATGTAATGTAAGTAAATGTAAGTAAGTAAGTAAGCATTTGCCAACAAAAGAAAGTAAGTATATTTTTGTTAGAGGAAAGCTAGGGAGCTCCTAGTTGAGATTTGTTGAAGCGAGAGGGAAATTTGTCAAAAGTTGGTTTGACGGGCGAACATTGAACATAAAAAGTGGACATTTCTCGGCGCCCGAATGTCGGGAATAAAGTTTTTTTTATAACTAGGCTTGGGCTTGAAACTAGACAAGTAAAAGGATACTGTGGTCAAAAAAAATAAAAATCAAGGTTTAATTTGAACTTGGATCCTCGATCGTATTATTTTTATTTGGCAAAAATTTGGTTTTCAAAATATTCAATATTCACTTTAATTTAAGTTCATATGTTAAGTTAACAAATACTTTTAACGTAAAGATTTATTACTTTAAAAATATTTTTCATCAATGCTACTAAACCTCTCACTACCGATACATTGTAAATATTGCTCATTGAAAAATTTGAAAGTCAAGACAAATTATGCTTTTTTACCTTGATTTTGATATGAATTTTGTGATCAAAATTTGACAATTTATTGACCTGATTGAGGCATTACTTGTAGGAATAGTTGTATTTTATAGGTTTTAAGGGGATACTTTCACTATCTCTGGATCTTTTGTAGTTTCGGCGCTAGTTCAGATTTTTTGGGAGAAGCGATTGGTCCGGTGAAAGCCGCCTTTCACCCGCCTACTTTGCAACCCTCCCCGAATTTTTTGCTCCCTTTCCCTTGCAGTTGGTGCTTGTCTACGAATTGGAAAGGATCATTTTGGATATCTTGTAGCCGGTAAAGTTCCTTACCCGGTCATTGTCGCTTCACCCCAGAAAATCTGATAGTACTCTTTAAAAATACCGGTGAGGTTATAAGTTTAAAGATTTTAGATACACCTAGAATAGAAGAGGATCAAATAAAAAACATTGTGGTAATGGGTGAGATAATTAATAGCTGTTTGGTAATCTCGAGACAATGCAGGTGTTGGACTTTTAATTTAAGGACAAGAGGAAGAATGAAGAATAGATAGAGAGGACTGATAAATAGAAATAGGATTTTTTTTGAAGTTTTAATAAGGTTGTTTGAAGTTTCGTGTCTGGTCAAATTGCAGTTTTACTATTTGAATCTAATAATCAATTGGGTTCTTCTACTAGTTCATCTATATACTAGTTGTGAGGATAAAGTCATTTTGTGAATTTTTTGGCATTGTATGACTGCCCACACGACGACCTTTCCGCATCATTTTGGTAACTAGACTTTTTTGGACATTGTTTGATTTTGATTACCTTGATTTCATGCTCATATTCATGACATGTTTGTATTGTTTGTATTCTGCCTATAATATTTAAATTTTATATGAGGAGATGCTAATTCTAACTTAGAATTTCTAAGACTGAATTTGAATTGAATGTTGTAGATTTTAGAGTAGAGACTTTATACTTTATAGGTATTAGGTAGGTAATATACGAGTAGTATTAGTATACCTAAGTTCATTGAAGAATACCGAGCCGGCTCATTATTTTAAACATTTTTTTATTTATTAAAATACAAGTATTGCTTATTAATATTAAAAGGATTTGAGCGTAGGCTTTTTTAATAGAATTATTTATAAATCATTTGATGTTAAAGAATGATAAGAATGCTTTATTGTTAAAAGCACCTTCTATGTATATTAGAATCAAGTCTAATGTCTTAAGTCTTAAGTAACTTTTCAAGTTTGTAATTTTTTGTTTTATTTTTTGTAATACAGATTCATTAAATACGTCCTAACTTAATATTTGTCATTACTGGAAATAATCAAGATGGCTTTATCACTAAGAATTAATATAATTGAGAAGAGTGTCACAAAAACACTTCAATTCGACCCGTCCACAAATATCGCCGATGCATGTAAAATTATCCGAGACAAATGCTCAGAATTACCAGATTTGGGTCAACGTAAGTCAATATCCTTTTTTATTTTAAACAAGATTTAAGATTATTATTCGTAAAAAATAGGTAGAGTTTAAAAATTATGTATAGCTAATGACTTACCTATCTTAAAAGTATGAAATTTTTTGTCGAAAATGAGCATTTTCCATTTTACTTGAAAGAAATCCTTTTAAAAATGCAATAATGTGCTATGTACTATGCTAGTTTATTCTTATTTCTCAGTATTTACGTTTTATTTACTTTTATTAGTTAAAGATTATGGACTATTTTTACCTGGGGAGATGTATGGAACTGGTGCGTGGCTTGAGCCTAGTAAAACACTCGATTACTACCTTTTACGAAATGGAGATATAATTGAATATAGGAGAAAGATAAGATGCTTAAATGTAAGAACTCTTGATGGAACAAATAAAAAGATGATGGTTGACGACAGTCAAAATTTGGCCAATTTAATGGTCGTAATCTGTACAAAAATGGGTAAGAACGCATAGTATTATTAGGTTAAAAATTAAAATTAGTATTATTAGGTACCTACTTTATTATTCGATCGAACTTGAATTTATGCATTTGTTTTATTTCAGGAATTACGAATCATGATGAATATTCTTTAGTACGGGACTTGCCTGATGAAATTGATGGAATGAGTCCTCAACAGCAAAACAATTACGGAACATTGACATTGAGAAGAAAGAGAGAAGAGAAAGAAAGAGACGCGAAAATGGAGCAATTAAGAAAGAAACTTAAAACTGACGATGATTGTAATAAGCCAAGTTATCAGTGTTTTGATATTCAAATTATAATTTCGATTTTTATTTTTTTTAGTAAATTGGGTTGATTTCACAAAAACTCTTCGAGAACAAGGGATTGAAGAAAATGAGACTTTAACGTTGAGGAGAAAGTTTTTCTTTTCTGATCAAAATATCGACTCTCATGATCCGGTTCAATTAAACTTACTTTACGTACAAGCTCGTGACGCGATTTTAGACGGCACTCATCCAGTAACTGAAAATAAAGCTTGTGAATTTGCGGGTATTCAGTGTCAAATACAATTTGGCGATCATAATTCGCTGAAGCATCGTCCAGGATTTTTAGAGTAAGTTAAAATAAAAATATAAGATACATACCTACATACTTAGTTTTTCAAACATAGCTAACCTTCTATTCTTTTGATTTATTTATTAGTTTAAAAGATTGGTGAGTATTATTTAATTTACCTAGTCTTTATAATTGGTTTGATTTTCTATATAATTCTATTTTTATTTTTCTCTCAGTCTTCCAATGTCATATTTGAAAACGAAAGGAATTGAAAAGAAAGTTTTTATGGATCACAGAAGACATGTTGGTCTCTCTGAACTAGATGCAAAATCTTTGTATACGCGAAAAGCAAGAAGCTTGCCAACTTATGGTGTCACATTTTTCTTGGTTAAAGAAAAAATGGATGGAAAAAACAAGCTTGTTCCCCGACTTTTAGGGGTGACTAAGGATTCAGTACTTCGACTTGATGGTAGGAATTTGGTTTAGAAAGCTAGTTAAAAGATATTCAACTATTTGTTTGTTTTACAGAGAGAACGAAAGAAATCATGAAAACATGGCCATTGACAACGGTTCGAAGATGGGCTGCATGTAAGTTGCTTTTTTTTTTTTACTAATTTTCTAATCACAGGACTTTAAAGCAAAATGTTCAGAATTCAGATCCATCAGTTTAACTTATATGCTAATGCTAATATTTTTTTCCTTTCAGCTCCGAATACGTTCACTCTGGACTTTGGAGATTATTCCGATCAATATTATAGTGTCCAAACTGCCGAAGTAAGTATCATTTATTAACCTTAAAAACACAATATTTGCATGTTATAATATTGATTTTTTTAAAATAAAGGGTGAACAAATTGCCCAACTTATAGCTGGCTACATCGACATTATTTTGAAAAAGAAGCAAGCGAAAGATCATCTAGGAATAGAGGGTGATGAAGGATCAACTTTAATTGAAGATATGGTGAGCCCTTACAAGGCTACAATTGTTCAACGGCAGATACCAGACAAGCCAATACCATTACATACCGATTCAGTTGCAAAACCGGCTGTAATGCATGCAGGACCAGAATCAATGAATGGTATTTTTATAAGTTTATCAAGTTCTAGTTAGATTATATTACTAGAATATTTGTATAATATTTCATTTTTTCTAAAAGTAATTCAAACTGGACAATTACAAAGTACGCAGTACTCAACCATCAGGGGGCAATTGGAAATGACAAGACGCTCAGAAACCTCTGTAAGTGTTTTAATTATAATAATTTTTCCTGAATAAATCGTTTGAATTCTGAATTATTTTGTTAATTTAGACTCAAGAATTAAAAGAAAGGGATTTGATGTCTAGTACTCAATACGCGCTGAGATCAGGCCATGAATCAATTGAAAAATCTCGGGAATATTTGGATACGCCATTAAATTTACCTCCATTAGGCAATGATCCGGTGAGTAGATATGTTCTTCGATACACTCGGGTGACAAATTATTCATGAAATTGTCTATGTTCATTTAATGTATACTTTTTTATGTTTTTTTTACTATCATTTTTTATGAATGATATTTTGCTAATTATCTACTGCCAATATGTGAATTATCTTTACACTTTACTAATTTAAAACCCTAATATCATATACCTAATATACTTTTTTTTATATTCTATATTGCGTTATTTTAAAGATAAATTACTTTTTAAGTATATACTGTATATACGTATTTAAACTTAAACTAACCAAGAACTAACATTTAAATTAAGATGCCTAGCCTAATCTAATGATTTCATAGAAAATTAAAATTAAGTACTAGGTAGTATAATACATATAAATATAAGCTAAAACAATCTTATTTTATGTTTTTTTGTGTTTGTAGTTTGTTCTACTTTATTATTTTTTCTTTTTGCTATAATTTTTTTTGCGAAATAAATCGTAATATTTTCTTGTGCATCTTTTTTGTGTTGTTTTTGTTTGTGTTGTTTTGCTTATTTTTTTCTTTCTTTGCATCTTTTTTGTATGTTTTGTGATTTTAGATCTTTTGCATGCTCGGATCACTTCTTTCAACTTTACTTTTTCATTTCATATCATATTGGCTGAATATATGTGATTTATAACAATATTCATAAATTGATAATTTTTAAATTAGGCTTCACGAAAATGGCGAGAAGCTACATTAGATACAAAAAAGCAGAATATTCAGAGTCAAATTGCATCAATGTCTGCAGCAAGTAAATCTTATTTTTTAACTATTTTTGGAGTCGAAATTCAATGCATTTTTTCATGTTAGCCGCACATGTCGTGACCTTGACTTCTGGAGGGCTTGACGAAGTTGATTCTGGAGCTATTGGTATGTATTTAGTGTTTTTTGGAAGCTATTATATTTTATGGTTCGAGAAAATTTTATTTATAAAATTACCTACCTATTAATTAACCTAGATTAAATAATTAACAAAATTCTTTTGAAATAATTTTTTTAGGTCAAGCTGTTTCGAATATTTCGAGTAGTCTACCAGAAGTGGCGAAGGATGTTCGAATGATATCAGCACTTATGGAAAATTCTGGCGATTCATTATTAGAAGCTACAAGAAAATTGTGCAATGCGTTTTCTGATTTGTTAAATGCCGCAGAGCCAGGTGCACACGAAGTAAGAAACATTTTTATTCTTTTAAATTGAAGTTTATGTACTTAAGTATGTACTAATTTTTTTAAATTTTTAGTCAAGACAGAATTTATTAGGATCAGCCGGGAGAATCGGCGAGGCCTCTAGAACTGTTTTGAACATAATTGGAGAAAGTGATCAAAGTCAAGATATGTTGTTAGGTTTAGCTAAGGTAAGAATTGTGATATGCTTAAATACTAATTTAGCTCTTATTTATTAATATGGTTTTAATTTAAAATTAAGAATGTTGCAAACTCGTCAGCTGCACTCGTTGTTCAAGCCAGAAAATGTGCAAATAGTATTGAGGAACATCATCGGAAGGAAGAAGTTAGTACCTACTATACACATAATATTATGATATAGTATTTACTATTAGTCAAAATAATTTATAAATTGTCATTTCCTAACAGGTCATAACTTCTGCTGCGAATATTGCGTTGTCAGCATCCGAATTGGTAGCATGTGCTAAGGTAGTCGCTCCAACTATAAGTAATCAGCAATGTCGTGATGAACTTTTGTCAGCGTCTCGGAAAGTTGGTCATGCTGTTGAATCTGTCTCTTCAGCATGTAATCAACATGTTCGAGATAATGGCTTATTAGATGATTTGCAAATGGCGGCACGTAATGTCACAGAATCATTGAATCGCTTAATTGATCATATAAGACCTCAAACCCGAGCTTCAATTCAAGAGAGTACTCAAGAAGGTCCTGTTGATCGAATTTTAGTTGCAACAGATAAAATTTTGACTTCAGAGGATTCAGCTGATATGGTTAGGCAAGCTCGAATTTTAGCGGAAGCCACTGCCCAATTGATTCAAGCAATAAAAGGTACCTTAATATATTGCATTACATACTTAGCATTGTATAAGGTACCTACGTATATTAATTAAATTTTTATTGTTGTCTATTAGTATCAGCTGAAAAAACACCTGATTCGGATGTTCAAAGGTATGTTGTATATTTTTATATTTATATGGATTCAAGCAAGATTTCCTTTAATTTTTATTTAAAAGAATCATTTTTTTTTTCATTTTTTTTCAAAGAAAATTGATTGCGGCTGCGAAAGTACTAGCTGAAGCGACGAGCAAATTAGTAGAAGCAGCAAAAGCTTGTGCCAGTCATCCAAATACTCCCAAATCACAAGATTTGTTAAGACAAGCCGCTTCAGATTTAAGAGAAGCTACCAATTTCGCTTCATCTGGAGCAGTTCAGAAAAAAATGTTGAGAAGACTTGAATCATCAGCTAAAAATGCTGCCTCAGCTGCTTACGCTTTGATTGCTGCTGGCCAGTCTGCCTCACCTCATTGTTCAAATGCAAATTTCAGGGAATCAATGTCTTCAGATTGTCGGTAAGTTTCTATGACTGAGTTTAATATTGAATAGTAGGGTACTATACATACTATTTATTTCTTTGTAGAGCTGTTGCCGATACAATTCCAAACCTTGTCAGTTCCGTTAAATCGTCATTTCAAGGTAGTGTATGATTATGATTAAAATGTACAATGATTATGATTTTTTTATTAACAGTCAGTGACGAAACTGCACAATCTTCACTTATTGAGGCAACAGAAAAATTTCTACGGCCAAGTAATTCACTAGTTAATACAACCAAAAATGCAAGTAATTTTATTGAAGAATCATCGGCTGCGAGACATCTCACTCAATGCTCTCAAAAATTAGCTATTGAATTAATTGAATTAAGAACAGCTTTAGATCGAATTAAAACCGACAGTGGAATCACAGCTGCAATACACCCAAAGAAACAAATGGAGTCTGCTGCCGGTAAAGTTAGAGAATTGAAAGAAGAAGTTTTAGAATTTAAGAAAGCTGCATCAAAAAGAGACCTTAAGCCTTTACCCACTGATAATCCACAAAATGCAATACAAAGGTATAAATATATTCATTGCCTAATTATTGTTTGGTCAATTCATTTTATTTTATTTTATTATTTTTTACCCAAAGATTAACATCGAGTGTTAGAAAAGTTGGAACTACTACCGATCAGATGGTCATTTCAGTTGTAAGATCAGATACAAATCAGGCAATTCAAGCTGCACAAGGTTTATCAAATGGTCTAGGTGATTTAGTTTCAGCGAGTCGAGCTGTATCTGCTTCGACAAATAATAATGATCAGAGGTAAGTATTTATTTTTAATTAGATAAATATTTGCCTCAACCCTATTGGCTTATCCTTATTATTATTTTTATTCAGAGTTTTACATTCAACTGAAGAAGTATTAGAAAGAAGTTGGACTTTGTTAAGAGAGTGCTCAGGTAAAAATAAATTCATATTTTTGTACTTACAAAAAGTCTGATTAAATATTTTTTATCAATTAAATAGCTCATATTGGTAGTCATGAAACGGCTCAAGAAAAAGATTCCCAATTAGGACCACTAGCAAAAGGTGTTCATGATTCATTAGATAAAGTTACAAATTCTATTCCTGGTAAATTACATTCAATTCTAACCTAACTAATTAAAGTTAAAGTTCTACTTTTAGAATTAAATTTTTAAAATATGTATTTACATATTTAGGTCAAAAAGAAATCGAAGAATCGATAAATCATATTAGTGAAGTAAGTATGGTATTAGATGATTCAGAATCAAGATTACCAAGTAGTAATAAGAATTATGGACAACTCCAAAATGAACTACAACAATTAGCCACAGAAGTTTCTGAAAGCGCAAATGAAGTTGTGTCTAGTTCAGCTAATCCAGCAAAATTGGGACATGAATCAAAGTTTTTCAGTGGAAAAGTTGTTAATTTAATACATTCTGGTTATCATTTGTCGAATTTACATGAGGATATTAATATTCGCGAAGAGATCATACTAACATTGAAAAACGTATCGAATGTCACATCAAACTTTTTAATTGTTGCTTCGTCCGCTTCAGCAAATCCAAATGCTCCTGGTGTTAGAAATCAATTAACTCAGGCGTCAAGGGCTGTAAATGAATCACTGAATCAATTAATTGATTGCTGTTCTTCTGCTGCACCTGGACAAAAAGAGTGTGATAGGTAAGTTTTCATAAAATTAATTTATATAACGCATTTGCTTTTCTTATTTCAATCTCTTAATATTTTCAATTTAGTGCTGTAAGAAGAATACAAGCATTGAAACCATTACTTGACAATCCGAATGAACCATTAAATACAGCATCATATTTTGATTGTCAGCAAATTGTTGTTGAAAAGTCAAAACTACTCGGCGAGGGTATGACAGGTGAGTACTAATTATTTAAAAAAATAAAGTCATTGAACATTGAACAAAATTTAATTTATGAATTTTTACAAATTAGGAATTGCAAACTATGCAAAAGAAGGTCGTTTGGATCACTTTGGGGCTAGTGTAAATTCAAGTGCTGAAGCAATTGTTGGACTTATTGAAGGTGGGTGCATTAGTTATTGTAATTTCTATAAAATTGTCTTGTTGAGATTAATATTGTATTCTTATTCTTATATTAACAGGAAGTTGTCAAGCTGCTTATTGTAAGTTCTATAAAAATATTTAAGCTACCTACATTATATTAATTTTCATAATTATTTTATTGTTCATGATAAACATAGTATTGGCAGCTTCTGAACCAAGCAGTGTCGCTGGAAGACCAGGCCTTGTGGATATGCATGCAATTAACCAATCTTCAGCAAACATCAGATCAGGTATGATTATGATAATGATTAAAGACTTTTACTTTTAAACATTAATTCTTTTTTATTACAGCATGTCAAATTTTATCAAGTCCAAATGTATCACAGCCACAAATATTGGGAGCAGCGACAACAATAGCTAAGCATACATCAGGTTCGTTAATTATAAGTTATAATTATACTTAACTAGACTCGAGACTAATGAGCTTGTCCTAAATATGTAATTGCATAAATTGATATTTAACTATTTTTTTTTTGTATTTTTCTTTAGCTTTATGTACTGCTTGTCGAGTTGCCAGTGAAAGAACCCATGACACTTCAATTAAACGTCAATTTGTCCAACTAGCTAAAGGTAAAATATAATCATTTTGTTCTTTCCGTTTCGAATTCTGATATTTATTCTTTTTTTTAGATGTTGCAAATTCAACTGCCACTCTTGTGAAAGAAATCAAAGGTAAATTACATAAGTCGGGATTTATTATTGGATAATCAAAAATTTATTTCTATTTTTCAATTATTAGCTTTAGACCACGATCATTCAGAAGGAAAGAAAGAAATGTGTTCAAGAGCAACAGACTCCCTCATTAAGTCAGTTAATTCATTAATACAATATTCATCACAGCCTGATTTCACATCTATTCCGGCAAAAATTTCGCCAAAAGGTCGAGCAATTCAAGAGGTAAGTTTTCAAGATTTGCATATACATATTATTCAAAATTATTATAGTTTTTAATTGCTTTTTCGATCATTTTTATAGCCAATTATACATGCTGGTAGGAATGTAATTGAAGGCTCAAGTAATATGTTATTAGCTGCTAAATCATTAGCATTAAATCCAAAAGACCCACCAGTGTGGCAAAAACTTGCTCAGCATTCAAAACATGTAAGTGATTCTATCAAGAAATTAGTAACTGCTTTGAGAGAAAAAGCCCCATCACAAAAGGAATGCGAATTATCAATATCAAAATTGAAAGATTTGTTAAGAGAATTACATCAGGCGACACATGATGCTGATGCAGGAAATCTTGCTCCTAGAAAAAATAATTCAATTCAAGGATTTATTCAAAATGCCGAAAACAGCGTCAGAATGGCTGAAGAGCATTTAGGTCCATTAAGAAATGCTGGCAGAAGTGAAGCTGAAAGTCTGGGACATCAAGTGACCTCAATGGTTGCAATTGTTGATAATTTAGTTGTCAATATAATTGCTTCCGCATCGAATATTTCTGAACATAAAGAGCAGTTTAATTTGCTTGAGAGAACTAGAACTGTGCTGGAAAGTTGTCTTCAATTAATTTGTGCAGCAAAGGAGAGTGGTGGAAATCCAAAAGCAACAACATTACATCCAGAACTAGATTTGAGCGCACAATGTTTCCAGGAAGGTTTAGATGATTTAAAAATCAGTTTAGAAAGAATATCTTCTGGAGCTGGAAGTCTTGTAGCTTCTATGTCCGAGTCGATATCTGCAGCAATGGTCAAGTTAGATCAAGGTGGTTATCAGTCAGGAAAAGATGAGGGTTTTGTGGAATTTCAAACAAGAATGATACATACATGTAAGTAAAAAGTATAAGTAATTTTGTAAATGTACCTGTACTACATACATTAATATCATTATTTTATTCTTCATTTTTAGCTAAAGAAATCGCTCGTTTATCACAAGGTAAACACATTGTCCTATCTTTATAGTGTTATTTATTGTTTGAATTAAGTATAATTAACTTTTTTTTTTAATTTTGCAGAAATGGTAACAAAATCATCTCATGAACCGAATGCAATCCCAGTCATTTCATCTGAATTATCTCATAATTATATTAATTTGTCAAATGATGCTCGTGGTGCGATTGCTTTAGTAGTTTCACAGGATGTTGGAAAAAGAATTAGATGTGGTAAGTTTTGAAGTTAATTTTTCTTAGAACCTTATAATTCAATGTTATTTTCTATTTTTTAGGTGTCCAAGAACTCGGAAAATCCTGTATTGAGTTAGTTCGATTTGGAGGTGTTTGCCAGTTTACTCCTGGAGATGCTTTTGCTCATAGAGACTTATCCGACACAAATAGAATAGTATCTGAAAAAGTATCAGGTTAGTTCAACTTTAAGTTCAATATTCAATACATAATCGTTTTATCTAAATTAAAATCCTATAAATATTTTTTTAGACATTTTAGCTGCTTTACAAGCTGGTTCTCGAGGTACTCAAGGTAAGATTTAAAATTTTAGTTGTGTATAGTAGAAAATATACGTGTAATACTGGATTTTTGTATAAATATAGCATGCATCAATGCGGCAAGTGCAGTCAGTGGAATTATTGGAGATTTAGATACAACTGTATGTTGAAAATATGTTAAATATAAGTCATATTATCCATTATTATATGAGTTTTTATTATTTATTCTAATTTTAGATAATGTTTGCAACCGCTGGCACTTTACACAGTGAAACAGATGAAATATTTGCCGATCATAGAGAAAACATTTTGAAAACAGCGAAAGCACTGGTTGAGGACACTAAAACTTTAGTTGCAGGTAGATCTTAAACTTATTTTAAACTATTTTTTTCAAGTCTGAATAAAAATACTATTATTGTTTATTATTTTCAAAGGTGCTGCATCAACTCAAGTAAGTTTTAATTTTTTTAATTTGTCAATCATTTATTTATGGACATTGGCATACTTATTTTTATGTAAATGATTCTTTTAGGAACAATTATCTGTCGCCGCACAAAATGCAGTGGCTACAATCAGTAAGTGTTCATTATTATTTATTGAAATCACAATTTCGATTTCGTTCATTATAAAAAATAATTAATATACTTAACAGTCCAATTAACTGAAGCAGTAAAATCCGGTGCATCAAGTTTAGGTTCAAATAATCCAGAATCCCAAGTCATGTTGATTAATTCAGTGCGTGATGTTGCTGCTGCCTTGTATGACTTGATACAGTAAGTTGATTATTATTTATTAAAATCATAATTTCAATTTCAATTTTAATTTCGTTCATTGTAAAAAATAATTACCTAATATAATTAATAGTGCAACAAAAAATGCTGCTGGGAAGAATGCAAATGATCAGTCAATGATTACGCTCAAAGAAAGTGCAAAGGTAATTTTCTAAACTACTCTTCAATTTTTTGCATTCTAGTTAATCTGATAGTGAGTGAAATACCTATTGAACTTTATGAGATAAAAAGTAAACGATTTCACTAAACCCTCAAGTTAGATAGATAAGTTAATTAAAATTATTATTAATTTGGAGGATTTGGACTTGGTTCAACCACCACTGAACAAAAGAATTAAAAATTCTTCAACTTTTGAAGAAGATGAATTACTAATCCTTCAGCTATTACAATGTGCTGACTCTTCAACAACTTTGATCAATAATCAATCATTAAACCTTTAATATTTAACCATTTTATGGAATTTCATTATAGTTAATATTAATGTTAGCATTTGCATGCAAAATTGCAATTATTTTCTGAATTCTGAACTTTAAAACTTAGCGATAATCCCTTAATTATTAATTACCTACTAATTCTATTATATTGCTCAAAATCCCCATTCAAATTTCAACAATTAGCTAAAATAAAATGTCAAAATATCAAATAATTAATGATTTCATATCTTAAAGACCTACTTTACCATTAGTAGTAGAAAACGTTATTAAAAAAGGTAAGAACATACTCTTATAAGATGTTTTATTGTTTTTTTTAGTTTTTTTTGAGAATGAATAGCAAGTTTGTTAAAAAAAGATCCCAAATTTTTTCTATTAGAACGATGATTGATTGTTGATTATTTTTGTTGTGGAGTCTGTGAGAATGATTCCCCTATACTTAACATGTAGTGAATATGTACTAGGAATATTTCCAACTACCAAAATAATTTAAAAATGACTAATTTCTAGAGGCTTGATGAAACTAATTTCTAATCGATTGCTGTAATTGTAAATATATGTGTTTATTTATTAGTTTTAACTGGATTATTTTTACTTTTAGATAATGGTAACAAATGTGACATCACTTTTGAAAACCGTCAAAGCTGTTGAGGATGAGCATACAAGAGGGACAAGGGCTCTTGAAGCAACAATTGAAGCAATAGCCCAAGAAATTAGAGCATTTGGTAAGTTTTTTCAAAGATTTTTTTGCTTATTCAAGGTTATAATTTCTTTTTTTATTGATTTTATAGACAGTCCAGAAATCCCTCGAGGTCGACCAACAAATCCAGATGAACTTGTTCGAGCAACAAAACCTCTTTCAGTATCTGGTTAGTATTACAAAGTATTAGTTTTATTTACACATGATATATTTACAATTAATTTTTGTTACATGTAGTTTCGAAAGCTGTTTCAGCAGGTTTTAGCTGTAAACAAGATGATGTAATAGTAGCTGCGAATATGGGTCGAAAAACTATATCAGACTTGCTAACTGCTTCAAAATCCTCAGCATTTGCTGTTGATGGCGAATTAAGAGAAAGGACATTAATTGAGGCAAGAAAAATTGCAGTATTTTACCGTGAAGTACTTCAATATGTCTTGTATGCAATCAACCATCCTGGTGAAGATGTAAAGGATAAATTATCAGCTTGTTCAAGATCGATTGCTACATCAATAACTGATTTGGTAGCTTGTGCTCAATTGATGAAAGGTAATCTATTTTGGATTTTGATTTTTATTTTTTAGACTAGATATTACTACATATTAGTACACTTACCACTAGTTTATTTACCTATATAGATAGAATAGTCGGGTATTAGTCGATATAAAAAATCATAATATTTATGATGTTTGTCGTTTTTACCTATGTTTTGTCTAATATATTTAATATATTTATTTGTTTTGTTTTGTCTTTGTTTTTGACTTTAAAAATCACTTTTAAAGTTGTTAACAATCAGCTATCTGCAAATCCAATGTCAATGCTTGGCCATGCAATCCATAATTCAACTTATTATAATAATCACAAAGGTTTGATTTGATTTTTTAAGTCTCATTATTACATTTTACAATAATAAAAAATTTGCATGACATAATTTTTACTACCTTATATTATTAGAAATATGGCTTGAATTTTTGATAAAAATCTAAATCTAAAACTTTACTGATTAGGAGGAGAGTTTGTTGATCCTGAAGATCCAACTGTAATTGCTGAAAATGAACTCTTGGGAGCAGCAAACAGCATCGATGCAGCAGCCAAGAAATTGGAACGATTACGACCTAGGAAATCAATCAAGGTAAAAGAATCAGGTTCAGATATTTCTCTAACTGATGCAATTATGGAAAATTGGACATATAAATCAAGAGCTGTGAAAGATAACAATGGTAATTTGGAACAAGTGAAAAGTGACAAAGTAAGAATTGAAGAAATCATCATAAAGTATGTTTTACCTTAAGATATGTTTGATATTCTTGGTTGTTTTTTACTATTCAACCGGAAGTCAAACATACCCTTATGGTAGAATCATCAAATCATCAATGATCAACTATAAATGCTAAACAACAACAACATTTCAAATCTACATAGGCATCTTAATTTTTTGGGTTGAAGTTAATTTATTATGATTTTATTTGCAGGAGGCTGATGAAAGTTTAAATTTCGACGAAATGATACTCGAAGGTAAGGAAATAATTGAGGCTTTGATTTTGATTAGATATAAATGCAATGATTAACCAAATATTTAACTTTTAGCTGCAAAATCAATCGCTGCAGCAACTTCTGCTGTAAGTTAAAAATTTTAATATATTTTGTGCATTCTAATTTTTTCGATTTATCTTTTTATCCAGATTGTGAAAGCTGCAAGCGCTGCGCAAAGAGAATTAGTCGATAGTGGTCGAGTCAGTAGAAAACCAGCTTCAGAATCAGATGATGGACAATGGAGTGAAGGTTTAGTTTCTGCAGCTCAAAGTAAGATATAAAATTATTATTATTACTTTTCCCGATAAAGATTCATTCTAATTTTAATCGTATTTTATAGTGGTTGCTGCTGCGACACATGTAATTAAAAATTTCAAGTTTTTTTATAATTTTATATGAAATGTACCTAATTTTCTTTTTATTATTTTAGAGTCTTGTTGAATCGGCAAATGCACTTGTTCAGGGTTATGCTACCGAAGAAAAACTGATTTCAGCAGGTATTTTTTATACCTTTACTTTTACTTTACAAATCATGAGTTAATTTACGAATCAGAATATATGCAACTAATTTTTTAATTTTTGTCATTTAGCTAAGCAAGTCGCCTCATCGACTGCTCAGCTCTTAGTTGCCTGTAAAGTCAAAGCTTCTCCAGACTCTGATGCTACCAAAAGATTGCAATTGGCTGGAAATGCAGTTAAACGAGCCACAGATAATTTAGTAAAAGGTAGACTTATTAAATTACATTAGATATTCCAGAAACAGAAAGTTTTTAATTTATCTGTTATTTTTAGCTGCTCAACAAGCATTAGATCAGGTAAAAATGACTTGAACAATTATAATTAACATTATGCTAACTTGAAATACATTTATTATCAACTATCTTTAACTTTCAGTTCTTTAAATATCTTTTATATGCTTTCAGGAGGTGGAGAGACAATTAATTTTGAACAAAACTTTTGTTGGTGGTATTGGTAAGTAGAAATATTAATAATTAATAAATAAAATCAATGAATATTTATCCTTTTGTTTAATTGAATTTTTAGCCCAAGAAATAAACGCTCGTTCTGAAGTTCTTATAATCGAAAGACAACTTGAAGAAGCCAGAGCAAAATTAGCTGCGATTAGGAAAGCAAAATATCAAGAACAAACTGGTGGGCTTGTAGGATATGAAGATTCGGATATTGAGATTGATATGTCTTTACTTCAGCAGGAGCCATCAAGATTAGATACTTTATTAGAGTCGTCTGCTGAGAGAATAAATAATACAACAAATGCATTTAATATAATAAGACAGCAGAATCAAAGTAAAAATCAACCACACTATGCAACACCAATTCAAACTTCGACTCCTACAAAACCAATCATTTCACCTAAACCTGTTTCAAAGTTCTTATCATCTTCATCTCAATCGCAACAATACAGTACAATATCTCCAGAGTTTAATAAATCTTCAGCACATCAAATTCCCACTCCACCCGTTAGATCATTTCATCATCCACCAACTACTCCACCAATTCCACCACCTCCATCAACCTCTCATTACGCTGTTCCTGGTCAACATGGACATGGTATTAAGGGCTATTCTTCACAATCAGGGGGTGATACAACTTCGGGTGGAGAAGAACTTTATTCTAAGCCGATTTATTCGACTCCATCTTCAACATCGTCGACACCCACTATTGTCAAACAATTTATGAAACCCTCGGATTTTGTTAAATCACCTGTACCTAAAACATTTGGGCATGTTCAAAGCCAGAGTCCGCTCGGTTCGCCAAGTCAATATCATCAATCACAACAAGAACAACAACAAGGTGGTTATTCGCAAGAATATTCGCATTATGATTCTGGCCCGGTTGAATCCCAACGGGTTTATGAAAATACAGATGCAGATGGAAATATATCATTGAAGAGAATTTTCCAAAAATCACAACAACAAAGCTCGACGAGTTATGTCACTTCCTCTCAACAACAACAACATCAATCGTCTAGAAAAGGGTTCCAGCAACAACATCATGAAGAAAGTGATAGCTCAACCAAATAAATTTTTGATAGTCTCGAGTCGTCCTAAATAATTTTAAATAATTTAATTTATCTTAAAATTTAAGTTTAAATTCCTCTAATTATGTTGAACAGTTAAGTTATAAGTTACAAGTTTCTCGATTAAATAAGAATAGAGATTAAAAAGTATTTATTTACGTGTACTTTAAATATTTATGTTTATATTTTAGATGCAAATAATCTAGTTGAGTTGAGCAACATTTTTTTGGGTAAAAAGTAAAGAAATACTTAAAAAAAACTTATATGTACTTATAAATACGCGTAAAAATCCATTTAAAATTTTACTTTAAAAGTAGATATCTTTATGAAGTTACAAAAGCCAAACTAAAAGTATAATTAAAAATTAATTTTAGTAGGAAATGAGACCAGTATAAAAAAAAACCCATTATATAATCAATTTAATGCCTTCCAAATCCAAATGAAATGAGATACAGTATGCCTTTTGAGAAATTATATTAAAAATAAATTATGTACAAGTTGAAATCAATCAAAATTACGAGGCTTAGGATTAGGATTAGTTTAGGTTTAAGACTAAAAGGATAAGTAAGTTTTAGATAAGGACTTGTGTAATTTTTAGAAATATAATTTTTGAGTTTAGTTTTAGTATAATTTAAATAATGGTATTGTTTCCTGCCTAATATTTATATTTATTTTATGAGAATTTGTGCCATAAAAAATACTTATATTATATTTCGAAAGCCATATCAATTTTGTTAAATCAAATTCAAATTAAGGATTGTTTATATCGTATATTAAACCACCTAAACTACCTACATTTATATATTTTACTAACTGTTATGTATTCTACTTAGGTTAAGTACCTACTTGTACTTGTATTATGCTTTGTTTGAAAGATCAATGTATTATTTAGAGTTAATTTTGACGAGTATTATCTATGACCTCATATCTAATCTAAAATCTAAAAAATATTAAGTGCCTACAAAAAAACTAGTAAAAATACTTTATGGTAGAGTTAGAGTTTTGAGATTGGATTGGATTAGATAAGAATATAAAAATTACCTATTGAATTTATAAAAATAGACTATTTATATACAAAATATTGACTTTAGATTATACTACATTGTTATGTCATTGTTGACAATATTAAATACATACTTATAATTAATAGGAAATAAATGAAATATTGACGCTTGCTTATACAAATTAAATTAAAAAACTATTTTGAGGATATTTTGTAAATATTCATGTTTGAGCTTCTTAGTTCTTAGGTGAAATTTTTTAATAGATAGATAGAATGAATAGTCTGTTCGATCGTTACGAGTACAGATATAATTCAGTTCTGAAAATTAAATTTTTGTCTCTATTAACTAAATATCGAGTTAAAATTGTGAATTTCATCAGAGTTGACCTGAGAAAACAGGATATTTTTTTGGGGAAATTGAGAGCTTGTACGATGTCAGTTATTTTTAATTTTAAAATGCGAAATAGCCTAGTTTCCATTTATTGTTTAATTAACAGGAATAATAATACTGAATATTTGAGGGTAAATAAGGAAAATTCTGTATGTAAATGCAAATTGATTTTTTATGATTTATGGCATGGTCAGTAAAGGATTTAAAATGGATCTAGAAAAAAGATCTTGTCCAATTTGTTGCGATGTTAAAGAACTTTCTCCAGAGGAGAATAAGTCAATTTGTTCTAATAAGGTGTGCTGGGTGTGTCGAGACTGTTTGAGAAAAGGATTTCTGGAATTTGGTCTTCTAAATTGTCCATTATGTAGAGGAACTTATTTGTATGATATTATTTCTTCAATATTACTCGAAGAGATTGAATCTTTAAGTTGTCCAAAGTCTCAACCTCAAACACAACTGGTTAGTTTTCTAATTTCCAAATTCCTACCTAAAGCTATATATTACCTATTAGCCTGGTAATTTTTTTACAATTTTTTTTACTCAAGATTCAATCTGAATTGCCCTCAATAGAAGAAGAAGTAGAAGAAAATTTCGATCGAGATTGGGATGAAATAATTATCATTTGTACAAGAAATATAGAGGAAATTAATACGATAAGGATATGAAATATATGAAATATTAGTAACAATTTATACGAACTTTATTAAAATACTTGACCTTTTTTCCTTAATAATTCATTCAGTTCAGAGTACCTATAAGTAATCAATCTTGACCTCTTAATTTTAAATAAGTTATTTAAATTGGTAGGTATAAATATAAATTATAATAAGGTATGAACTTATGGTATTAAAGAAATATCTATAAAATCCCTGAACTAAATACTTATTTCATTATTATCACAAACTTCAACTTTAACTTTTTAGACTAACAAGAAAATAAGGAAAGGATTATATTAATTTTAACAGATGTATTATCTAATTCTAATAGTAAGAGAAAATAATTCTTTTGCAAAAAATTGAGGATTAAAAATAGAGTAAATTAAAAGTAGTAAACTGGTAATTAGTTTCTTACGCATTTTGTTTTGAAGAGGCTTCGTTTCGTTTCATTGTGTTTTCTCTTCTCTTCTGTTATTTTAAGGATGAGTAATAGTTCGCAATGATGAGTAAATTTAGCATAAAAACTGTTAAAATACATTTTTTGAACTCTAATTCTAAACTCTAACCTAAACTCTAAACTAATAATGACTTTATGTATTTTTATACAAATTAAAGTATAAAAGACTAACTAGCTAAAAAACGTATACTAAAAATTATAAATCGAATCGAATATCGAATTGTTATCGTAAACATTAACTTTTAAATGCTTGTTAATAAATTAATGTGGTAAGAAAAATGACACATTTTGTTGTAGAAAATCTTATTCTTTTAAGAAAGTGAAAGTATCGAAGTAAACTCCTTGGGTTAATTTGTTAGCCTTTTTGTTTCACGAACGAGTTTTCTGATGTCTTTTTTTTGCTAAAGAATCATATTGTCATCATCATCTACAGGGTATAGAGGATTATTAACCATGTGTACGAGCTCAGATGACAGCCTTCTCTTAAATGGCCAAAAATTTGGGGGTGCAAAACAGTTGACGGGGACCCTTTGACGAATTCTCGAAAAGACGTCGTGCTTCATCCCGTAATAGATAGATGAAACAATTACGCATAAAACAAATAATGAGATTAAGATTCCTACCACCGCTGAATGTGCTGTTAAAAAGAAAAAAAACAAAATGATACTGGACATTTTGATTTAAAAATAGTTAATACTACTGCATAGTAGGTATAAATCTTACATCCACTTGAGGTAGAGGGTTCAATTCTAGGAGAGACAGTTGTTGTTGTAGCATTATCACTTGGTTCTCGTTTAACACAGGATCCGATTATTCTTTCAATATAACCATTCATACAAAAACATAAACCACCACCAGATGATAATGCAGAACAAGTTGCAAAACTGCCACAACTAAATATTCTGTGGGGATCACATGGTTTGCCTATAAATATAATAACACAATACAATGAGTTAATTACTTATTTAGTAGGTATTAGGTCTAGGTTTAGGTATGTAATGTAGGAAATGCTGGTAAATACCTGTAATTCTTTGAGGACTAGCATCAAATTGAACATTTCGTACAATTGTTGAATTAACCTTATCTCTATTTTCGCAAACAGAGTTTAATGAGAATCTGTCCAAGTCAATTAATGGGACTATAGTTGGACATTCTTCAGGTTTTAAAGAATCGCAGACCTGGAAAGAAATATTGATTGACAAGTACTCAACAACCGGAAATCTCCCTTGAGAAGCCTTCGTTTCACTTTGTTCTCCGTGTAAGTTCACAACAACAAACCATTTTGTAGAATTATCTGTATCTAGAATTAAAGAAAAAAATAAAATAGAGAAATAATTCAAAGTTATACCTTAAATTAAAGATATGCTCAGGGTCCCTTACTTTTATCATTTTTGAGTAGTTCATATCTTTCAGGCTCTTTATTCGGCTTAAATATTTTTTCCCATCGAGGATCCTTCAGTTCTTTAGACTTGGCCCAAATTTTGATCTGAGGTGGTGTGTCACATACAGAAAACTTGATTCCAGCCTCGACTCTTTCTCTCTAAAAAATTAAAAGAAAACCATAATATCAGTTAAAACCACATTCTCTAATCTTTAAAGTTAAATATCTCAAGATCACACTGCACACTTATCAACTTATCACTTACATTATAAAGCATTGAGCAATTTAAATTCTGGCAATCTGAAA
Source organism: Nanhermannia cf. coronata Gr-Ori-00579 (assembly GCA_034699045.1). Classification (NCBI taxonomy): domain Eukaryota; kingdom Metazoa; phylum Arthropoda; class Arachnida; order Sarcoptiformes; family Nanhermanniidae; genus Nanhermannia; species Nanhermannia cf. coronata Gr-Ori-00579. The sequence continues at coordinate 34,341 of JAQIXA010000462.1, forward strand.
TTGAGCATTCAAACTGTGAAATATTCGGATATTTTGACTGATTCTCTTTGGGCATAATAGACTCGACAAGTTTTGATCGGGCATTTCTCAGATGTCTGCAAAACGGTTTATTATTATCATTTCGAACACCTGCATCATCACCTGCTCCTGCTGGTAATCCTCTCACACCTAAAAACCATTAAAATGTCCTTTAAAAACCTTCATTTATATCAGTTATATAATAATATAGGATGTAAAATCTTACCAGGATTACAATTAAAGCAAGTTATCACAAAAAGTAAGCTCAAAATGACAGTCAAATTTCCATAGCCAGATACCATCTTGAACTACAACTACAGCTGAACCAGTGGGAAGTAAAACACCATGGATCTCTCAAATATACCATTAAAAACCATTAAAAACCATCGATGACTAATACCGTCAAAAAGATCCTTTAATTTCCTTAAAATTTAATTATGTACCAAAAACAAATGTCAAATTTTAAACTTAAGAATTAGTAGGACTTTGACACATGGAAATACGTGTTAAAAATGGTATTTTTTCAACAATTTGAAGCAATTAAGGGTCACTGAACATCATACTGGGGTACTTGACACATTTAACTGCTCGAAAAAGCACAATTAATTGACCTTTTTTGACCTTTTTAAACAAGAAAAATAGAATAAGAGATGAACTTGAACTTGAATGAACTTTAAAAATAAAATAAAGTCATGTGCACTGGCTTACTATAGGCAGAGCTTTGAAATCTCAAGTTTCACTTTTTTATTTTATAAAATCGTTCTAAAAAGTAAATTATTTAATCATTTTGGAGTCTCTTTATAACGTCCTAACATCTGTATAACGATACCTATAACAAGTAAGTCTATCTTTTTTAATGATATCTTTATAACTTGGTCTGATTGTAATTGGGCTTACTTATATTTTTTCTGTAGGCATTTTCCAACAATTTATTAATTGATAATTTACGATTAGATTTGATTTGATTTGACTAGAGGTTTATTGTGGTATTAAAAGGTCACTAATTTCTATCTTATCTTAAATAGTTGTTAGTTTTGCTTATCTAATCTCATTTTTATTAGATAAGAGAAATAAATAACATCACGTTTGACCTTTCTTTGTCATAATCATGAGCCAAGCCTATAATATATACTACGAATACGAATAGATAAGTTTTGGGGTCATTTGAAGTTTAAAGTAATTCTTTGAATCTTGAAAGAAATTACCTAATTTCTTTTACTGGTTCTGGTTGTGATTCTATTCTGTTTGGTGACTGTGACTGATACTTTGATAAATAACTAGGTACTCGTATTTCAATTTTACAGAGTCGAATGATATGATAAGTAAATAAATAACTAATATTTATGTTTATTTAAAAATTAACTAAATAAAACAACTAACTAACAAGGGAAAAAAAACCCTTATACACATTACTGTTTTTCTACAGAATAAATGAACCTTGGATCGCGACATAAGTACTGGGACTGGGTAGTTCATGTTCTTGTAAATAAATCAAACCAAAAAATTTACAAGTGATCTAGTGAAGAATCCACGGTTTTTGTTCAAAAAAATCCAAAACCAAATCTTTAACATAAGACCTGAGGAATTCCATTCAAATATGTCCAAGTTCAAATTTTTGCAAATCTTTGTAAAAATCTTGACCGGAAAAATCGTGATAACTCTGCTGGAATTTCCAAAAAAATTTCTTGGGTCATTAATGATAAATATAAGGAATCTTTAGAACAGTATCATGTTTCAAAGTCAAAGATAGTACTACACTACATACAGTAAGTAACTACAGAAGGGTGTGTTACCTTGCAAGAATCATCCTTTTCAAGACAAATTTCTTTCTAAAATGCACCTTATTATTATACCTAAAACATAGGTAATTCATATAAAACCATAAATTTTTTTGTAAGTACACTATAGGTAATGGTGGTAAATACTTTGTACAACAATGGTTTTATTGATGATTAAAATTTAATGACTGTGTTTAATGAGTATTTTAATTACATTTTAATTTTGTTTTCTTAAAACAAATGGCACATTAAATAAAAGATTCAAGTAAGAATTGGCAATTAGAAGGAAAGATCTCTGGAATGTTTGAGCTTTCTCCACAATAAACTCGAGTAAATTATCTCGGATTTCAGCATAAAGTGGTGGTGATGCTTTTTTCTGTTGCTTCAACTCCATGTCAGCAATTTTGTCAGCAGTTTCATTCCTATAAGTATACATGTAGCATGATGGAGTTGGTGATATCGTATGCACTTTATGGAAAACCCCAGTCGGAACTCGAGCATTTTTCTCATCCTTTAGATTGAGAGTTATATTTCCAGCTGGATTTTCCTCATCACGACCTACCTCTAGTACTATTTGACCCCACATAAGGGTTATGGTGACATTTTGCAAATCCTCAGGTAGATAGTTGTCTGGAAAAATGCAATATTTTAGTATAAAATGATCCATTTATTTTTTTTAATAATTTCGCAAGTTTTTATGAGAAAAATCTATATGTAAGCTTAGATATTTTATGAGAATTTAAAAAAAATTGATCTAGAAAGTGTATTAGATGTCTACAATAGTTTAAGAAAGGTCAAAAGGTCGTTTTTCTCAAGATTTTGCGAATAATTTCATTACAAAAAATAATTTGAGTAGCGTCAAAAATACAATTTCTTACCCAAGTATAGATTTGGGAAATCCGAGACAAAAATGACTTGAGAACTTGAACTCCAATTTCCAACAGATTTGCTGATTTCATCGAAATAATCTCGTCTATAATATGAGTATTCTTTGAGCAATGGCAGAATCCATGGAGTTTTTTCCCATGGTGTCCATGGGGCCTTCAGGATGTCAACTTTTGGGTCGAAAATCCTTTGTTGAAATCGTCCATTTAGAGACTTCCAAACATCGAAATAAACTCGAATATCCGACATATTGTACACTGCCAGGTTTCGTTGTATACATTGAGCATATTGTTTGGCCATGTCAGCATGAGATGACCATCGGTCATTTGACACCCAGACCTAAAAAATGTCAAAAACTCTAAAAATTTGACCTAAAATTTGAATTCATTTCAATGATTTTTACTATATGTCAAAATTTTCTAAAATTCACACTAGAACATTGGTAACATTTTACAGACAAAATTTTAGCAATTAAATTGACTTACATCAGGATCTAAGAACCTTTGATGACCATTTGACACGTCCTTAACCGTTATCTTGACATGTAAAGTATCCCATGAATAAACCTTTCAATTTGTACAAAATTAAACCCAAATATCAAGAAAAATTCCAAAATTTTTACCATCATATCCCACGAATAGCCATAAAGACCCTCTGTCCAATTGTTGTACCCCTTAAAAACGTATATATTTAGAAAATTTTGACTAATTTTTGCAAAAATTAGTTTAATCTTTAGTTTCAATTACCTTTGTAATTGAATGCGAGAAAGGCAAAAATAGTTGTACACAAATGTACACAAAAATCCCAAAAATTGTCCAAAATTTTGATCCTTTTTTGACTCGGGTCATCTTGCCCAATTTTTTCTTCTCTTCAAATGACATCAGTTTACTTGGCCATACTTCCTTACTAGTCTTTGTATTTGTATTTGTACTATTATTAGTATTTTTCACATTTTTCGATTCTGATGATTTTTGAGTATTTCCAGTTGAGAAATATTTGCAAGGAAATTCATAAGGTTCGCAAAAAATGACCAGAGATGAGATACAAACATATGGGAACATACCTTAAAGAGAAATTCCATTGTAAATTGGGCTTTTTTATTTATATACAAGGTGTTCCATATAATATAAATGTATTATATTACCTATGTGAAATAATTGACTATTCATCAAATGAAAGGCGATTGATAGAGCAAAGGCCAACTTTTTAGTTCCTCCAAAATTCAGCATAAATCCGACAAAAAGGTCGAAAAATAAACCTCCCAGGTGGATCATATAGTAATCGATGATTTCAGATGAGACTAGTGATCTAAAAAAAACCACAAAAAATTATTCAAAAGTTCAAAAACCATGAATTTTAACGATGAAATTATGCAATACTCCGTATTAGAGAGGGCTTTTTTGTATCAAAATATGTTAATTTGAAGGCTAAAAAAATTCGGTTTGAGTCAACTTGGTTTCATTGCATTTAAATAGTTATTGTATTTGATCTCAAAAAATTCAAAATTTTGTGAAAAATTTGATTTTTTGACTAATCCAGGAATTTTGTCGAATGTAGGAGTAATGACATTTATGGATTTTTGAAATTGAGTTTTTGAGTTAAAAATTTGTTTATTGATAATTTTTTGTTACTTTATCGGTGTAAAAATGTAGTGTCCAGAAAGATTCTTCATGGAATATCCAAGAATCCAGTCCTCATCAAGTTTCTTAATACCAGCCAGAAAGTATAAAATGAAGAACTGGAATTTGAACAAAAAGTAATTCCAGTGGGGAACCGTGTCAGACTTTTCAAATTTTTGACCTTGTGCTCGTTTTTCAAGCTTTTCTTTTAATGAATCTATTGACCTAAAAAAACACCAATTAACTTAAATAATATACAATGAGATACCCTTATAGAACTTACAAATGGTTTCCAGCGTCCGATACAAATAGTAGTAGGACAATCAGAGCAAATAGGTAAGAATGATCTTAAAATTTCAAAAAAAAAATTCTTAAAAATCTGAAATATTTTTGATTGTAATAGCTTACTATTCCAGCGAGATTTGTCCAGTAAGAAAAAGTACAAATAAGGACAGAAGTAGAGGATACACGAGAACCGGAAATAGAGTCCAAGCATTATACCAAATGCTCCTATACATTTTCAGAAAAAATATAAGGCTTATAATTATACCAGAATTTAACTAACTATTCACAGTTAATTTTAGCAAATATGGTATGTGGACTTACCTGTCCACATGATCGAGTATAGGACACAGGCATAAGGCAAACTAATCGGTTGAATAAAATCGAAAAGTGGAAAAAAGCAATAATTCTCATCTCCAAATCTCAAATCTGCATCTTCCAGACCTCTTTCTTGTGGCACATCAATGAACATTAAAAAACCTAAAAAAACCACAAGAACCATTAAAAAAAACCATTAAATTACCATAAGGTTTAAATGACATAATCATAAGACTTACCAAAAAGTATACGAAAAAGTGCAAGAGCTGTTGAATCCTTCGGTTGATGTAAAAACTCGCTCATTTTGCCCAGAATATTTTGACAAAGGATTTCAAAGGGTAATAAAAATTTTGTCAAATTCCGGTTTAAAGTGGCCGAATATTTTTTAACTATTGTCGAGGAATTAGGTGACGATGGTTTTTTTCGGGATTTTGACCCAACCATGGATTTTGATCCCGCCATTTTAATTATCGATCCGATAGAAAAAAACCGGATTTTAATACCAGAAATATACCCCTATATTCAGAATTCAGTACGTTTAAGATACTTCCACCGTATATGACTGTATTTATGTATATGTATGTAAGGGTAGGGGATCAAAACATAAAATTATAGATTCAAAATACTAACATAATAGAACTACAGGAAGGCCAGGGTACAAAAGATAGAAAATTTCTCTATAACTAACTATAAAGTATCTCAATACTAAAATAAACACAATTCTTTCAAAATTTCTCGAATTTTTTTTTTTACTTTATACAGAAGTTTTACTCTGGATTTCCGTGTTTAATTTACTTTATATAGTGGCTATACGATAATCCAATTAAGTCTACCCATTTCATGTCATTTCAGGGAAACTTTTGAATAATTAATAACACTATTCTGTAAAATACAGATATTATTGACTCATATTTTCTAAAGTAAGTATTTATTCTTTGAATTAAAATATAAATATTTAGATACATGTTGAGTATAGATTAGGCATATTTATCTATAGTAGTAGGTATATAGGTACTTGTATATTTCAGTTATTTTAAACAATAATTACAAAATTGGGTTTTTCAAGAATTTGAGATTTTTGATGTGCCTTGTTTGTGCGAGTGCGATTAGCAAGGTTTAATGGATGCCCCCATGGGTTTATTTGGATTATTTTCCAAAAGCCAATCTCCCAGCCAAACGATCTGAAAAATTGAAAAAAAGTTAATTGACTTGTAAATTACGGAGTATTTAAGGATTTGGCATGATGTCTGGAATTAAAAAAAGACAAACTTTTGGTTTTATTATAGGTGTAGGTACTTAGATTTTAGGGGTTTAAACCTAGGGTTACTTACAGGATCATCAGGCTTTTCTCGAACTAATTTGGAGAGTCCAAGTGTCATAATTGGATGGACATGCTCGTTCAGATACAATGATGATATTCTATCGCTCATGATCGGATGGATGATTACTGCAATAAAATAAAATTTATCAGTTTTTTAAGGTCAAGTATTTTTAGGGTTAATATATAGTGTAGTATGGGTCTATAATATTTACATTCAGGAAAAAAGAAATGAAGTTCTCGGACAGCATCATCTTCAGTACTTGATCCATGGAGAACATTTGGTCCAAAGAGTTCTTTCATGGATCGTGAACCTTCTAAGCCAGCTGGAGTATCCGATCGCCCATTTATCAACCTGAGCCAATGTTCGATGACATATGGACCACAAAGAACCTTTTTTCACCAAAAAAGTTTAAAATTAAATATTCAATTATTAAGCTTTGAAAAACAAGATTCTGATCACCATTTCTAGCAAATGCTAGAATATAATAAGTAGAGTAATTACTCTACTTATTGTCAAATTAAGGAACTAAATAACCTGAATTTGCTAAATTAAATCTCAAAAAGGCCACACCGGCCATCATTCTATAGATAAAATATTTAAGGATATAAAAATATCGAAATCGAAAAAAAATGTTCTGGTTAGATTTGAGCTAAAATTGTGTTTTAATCATTTATATTTTAAACAAAAAATACTCATTTTTAGTATGTAGATTGATTTTATGATCTTTAGGCCTTTAGGAGCAATTATTTTTGATTAGATTAGTTAAGTAAAAGTACCTAGGCAGAAATCTTGACCTAAAGATAAATTATATGTGAAATTGTGTTTTAAAAATGTCCAAAATTTGCCATAATTTGCCAAATGCCTATAATGCTGTCATTTTATGTCATTTCAGGTCATAATTTCTTATAAAAAAAGTAAAAAGGTTCTTAGGTTTTGATAAACAAGATTACCATTGCAATAACCGGACCACTTGAAAGAACACTGACAGATTCAGCAAATGAATCCAACTCATACATATCCTTACAAAAAAAATTTAAAATTTTTTTATGGTACTTTATAGAGAGGTTACCTGGTAGAATTGTGAAGCTTGTTCACCAGTTAATTCAACTCTTCTTGTCTAAACATAATAAAGACAAAAAATGTAAAATTTCAAAAGTAGGTACTTAATTATTATAATTAGTTAAAGTACCTGTAAGATGGTCAGTCCTTCCCTTTCGATAATATTGATAATTTCATCAGATTTGTCCAGAGCTTCAGGCTTGATTATAGCTAGTGTTTGCTCAAGTTGTGAGAATTGATGAGGTAGACCTCCTCCATCACCTCCTCCATCACTTCCTCTTGAATTTGCTATATTTTTCAAAATCGCTTCAACTTCTTGCTCCATTTTTAACTCAAAAGTGTCAAAAATCAAAAAGCTCAAAAAAAAAAAGCAAAATTTCAAGTCAGTCTCTCAGTTCTAGTCTTTGATGAGTGAATTTTTGAGAATTTTTGCAAAAATTGTTATGGTATAAGCTTCAATATTTCAGAGTATCTACTCTGCTACTTCTATGTATCATTCAAAATGTTCAATATTAAAATTAAAATTATAGAGAATCAAGTAATCAAGTCAAGTAAATATTGAACCAACCAAGACAAGACTGGGTCAGGTAAGCCAATTTTTCTAAATGCCTTATTTAGAGCACAATACTTATACTTATATACTTGTAGGTAATTGACCAAAAGGTAAATATTTAATAATACACCTTAAACCTAAATTTAATAGCCAATCTAATTTAAAATTGATATTAATTATTCATAAAAATTGAATACTTTTCTACCTCTTTCTTTTCTGGGTTATCCAACCAATTTTGCTTTTTATGATACTATTACATTACTATATGCCTATGCATTTTATGCACATCACTATCACATTTTATGAGTGCTAAATATTTGACATTTACATGTCAATCATCGTCTAATTATCGTCGATTATTGCAATTTCATTTGAAATTTGAAATTAAAAAATTTAGACCATCAATTAACAAAATGTGATTATATATCTTGAATCTTGGTTGGAAATTGGAATATGGAAATGCCAGCCAGCCAATTTGGCTTTGGCTGCCAAATTCACCAAAAATTGACCATCAAGATGGTCAGTTTTAAGCTTTTAATATACAGTTTTATGCTATGAAAAATCAGATTCAGTTCTGAAATTCCCTGAATTATGGCCTATAATATTATTATTATTATTATTATATAAGTTGGACTTGATAGTAGAACTATTGAGCAATTCTGCTCTTGAATGTCCACATA